>CALNHX010008747.1:0-35193 GCA_940337035.1 Agriotes lineatus
GTTTCAGTACCTGTTAAAGTTTAATGTAACTCTTTCTGATAGCAGGAAATCCATAGAGATATTCTTCAAATTCTTAAATAAATCTGCATGTGAAAAACACACTGTCCCAGATTTATTTGCACACGACTGTACATAGAATTATAACACAAAATTTCCTCTGGTAAACGGTCTGGATCAATGCTATTTGGCGATCGTCAACCCACTATACACGTCAGTTCTGCCTGATTGCTGGAATAACGAGTTTTACGGTACTGGTGACGTGTGCAATTAGAATGTCAAGCTAGGCAGGCCGCGCGGCTTCCATGGTATATACGTTTAGAACTCCAGGAATAACTTAAACAAGACATGTCCATCTGAAGCGAAATCTGCTTTTCACTGCCGTGGTTCCCGACGAGCGCCGGAACATCGCTTATGCTCTCGTGCCTCGACCGGTGAAGTACAATTCGCTTTCGAAGAATTGTCAGGAAGGTGTCGTCGGATCAAGCGCGTTCTTGCTACATGTATGCTACTGATCTATTGAGGTTTTTAACCAATGGCTTATGGTCAAATTGACTTGATGAGAGCCTGATGCGGTATTTAGGTTAGCAGAATACTTCCCATCACAAAGCAGAACTCTGTCAGGTTCAGGTTAGGAGGAAAGTTCTACAAGACGGGTTTCCGTCACAAGGCTGAGCTAGGTCAGAAAAATATTAAGAAAAAAGACCAGGCCCTGGAGTTAGACCTACAACTAGAGGTCAGGATCAGGATCGCAGGTCTCAAGTGCTTGAATTAGATGCGGAAGTTGCTTTTATACTTCTTTGTTCTCGTTATCGGTGCAGTCGCTCCAGGTACAACTGAGTGGGAGCGGCGCTGTGCTTGCTGGTACTTTGCGCACCACTGATAGACGTCTTCTTATCTTCTGTTCGAGCGCTAGGGTAATGTAAACGCAGATTGTGACGGAATAAGCGCCATACAAATTTCTGGCATAATGCTGATGCTTTAGGTAAATTTGCTACTGGCGCTAAGGTTACAAGTCAAAGAAGGTGGTTACTAAATTACTAGCTTACTTTGAAAGTGAACATAACAACGGAGGTCCCTTTCCTCTAGTAAAAGCTGTAGGAGAGATAATTACCATATGTGAATTTTGTTGCATTTTTATAGCTTTTTTATTATAGCAAAATGTCAAAAATATAATTATGTTGCTAGTCAGTTAGCAGAGAAGTATGGGTATACAGTTCTGATGCTACAGTATTAACATTGCATTTTTTATCCAATCAAAAGTGTTTGAACCATAAACAATCCGGAACAGCAGTAATTGTGTTCATCAGAGTGAAGAAGACTAATTTATTATTAATACATAATTATAAATTCACCCCCCTGATCCTGTTTAATTACAGCAAGGCGCCTGATACATAAAATCATGATGCACTTATATTACAATCTTGAAGCATACAGGATTTATAGCTGCACCTATCAGTTGATTTTAGAATTTAGTTGTGCAAAATATATCAGTAATGTGAACAAGCAGCACGTTCCTATAGCTAATGTTAAAAAAGTGTATGGTGTTTAAGAATTTGTATTCCTGCAGACATTATTATAATTGACATCACCAATGTTTGTAAATATAGCATTGTAATTAATAAATTAAAACCAGAACTAAGAGTTGTAGTGTCTACGATCTTCAAAAAACAATACAGAAGATTGCTATTATTACACATAACATGCAATTTGCTCCCACTCAATATTTTTGTCTCTGGCATTTCACTCATATGTACTAAATGCGTAACTCGAAATTATTTATTTATTATAATGTCGTCTACAGTTTCGTCTAGAAGGTTAGTTGTAAGAACAGCTTTGCTGAACCTCGCCTTAATTCAATTAATTTATATAACGTATTAAATAAGAGACCTTTGTTATTATTATTATTATTATAAAATATAAAATCATTGTATGTATTACCTTTTATAAATTATTAGTAAAGCTAAAACTGTGTATTCAAGCTCATTTATAGCTACATTCAGCTAAATATTGATCATAATGGAATATGTTTACCTAAAATACCATCTGAGTTCTTTTCTGTTTTACTAGTTTGTTGTTTAACTAAACAGTGACAGAAGATAGAAAAGCGAATTTTTAAAAGGTGCTTCGCCATTACACACAAACCACTTCTGTGTGGCAGATTCCCTACATAATTTTAAATCGTTTTAACATTAACATGTACACAAACAAATCTATGACGTCATTTTGGTTTAATGACGTGCATCGCCTAATTTTGTAATGTGTGATCGAACCGAGTAGACGTACGTACAGTACGCTAGTACATAACTATATAACAATTTAAACTGCTTAATAGTAGAATACTTAATTTACATTTTTGTGTATAAATAGTGATACCACACCTGGTTATCATTATCAGCTACAATGGTCTCACTCGAAAAGATAGACAGGAAATATCTAACAAAGTTAAGAGGTCCATGGATGAGTTCTTCAGGGACGGTTCTGTAATAGCACGACTGGCTAACCAGATGCGGGACAAGTTACGCGATAAGTTTGATAAAAAAGTAGAAAATATTGAAGAAAAAGTACAAAATCTAGCGCAAAAACGTAAAGAGCTCACACTTAAACATGGTAACCTAGAATCTTTGGTATTCCTGAGGGAGCAGATAGAGAGGCTACTGAGAAAAACTGGTAGAAATTCTAAGCAACAGTAATATCAATATATTACCAGATCATATCGAACCATGTCACCGTATACGAATCCGCTCGCTGTGTTGGTGAAATTTGTAAGCTGTAAGTTAAAATCAATAATATTGATAAACAAATCTTTGCTACGTGGAATTTGGATTAAGGAAGATCTAACCAGAGAGAGATATGACTTACAAAACACAGCTAGGGATAAGTATGGGGTAAAGACTTTCGGCCGAACTGTAAATTAATATTAAAGTCGAAAACAAAAGGCACTTCGTAACTAGTGCAAAAGTTTGAGACTTTCGCGGTTACTCGAAGTATCCTTGTCAACATAGAATTTCGACTTAGACAGCGTAGTCTTTGTGGATAAACACCATTCTCTGGCTTAATGTGCCTTGCACCTTGTAAAGTCGAGCAAGAATTTGGTGTCTCGTGTGGTTTGAATACCTCGAGAACGAAGATTTGCCTTGTTGCTGTTTGTGCATTCATATTGACTAACTTTTCGCAAGACCTTGTAGCTTGCATCATTAGAGTGAAAGTCGTACTGTGCAACAGACACTTCGAGGCGCTCTATTGTAGTATTTTAAAGTTACGTATGTTTTAAAGAACCTGGTGCCTAGTAAGTAATTGTCAGTATTATAAACTTTAGTCCTTTGATTGAACCTATGACACTTTGGCGATATCTTGGTAAATAGTTAACTGGTATCGTATAAATTAGTGTATGAGGTAAGACTAGAGTAATACATTTGTTTTGTTGAGTTTGTCGGTTTCTATTTGTGACAATTTTTTTTATGAGAAGGAGAAAAATTTCTGTTATCTCATTTTTAAACGTAACAAGGGGATCCCATCTAAGTTGTAATTTGGCAAAATCCATTATAAGCTGAGCAGGCCTAGACTGCAAAAGACGAAAGCCGTACTAAACTTTTTTTTATTCATCACACCTACCGCAAAAGCAATCCAGCGACACGATGCTTATGGTCACAATATTAAGAATAATGACGTGGAACCTGCGAAACAAGAGTCCAATTAAATTAAAAAATAATGATTTCTTCGATACATAGACAAATTAATAAACGTTCTCAAACATGTAGATATAAACATAGCAAAGATCAGTGTTCTCACAAATAAAAATATGTGATCACAACTAAAGAATAAGATTCCTACAACACAGAAGTGTAATGTTATATATAAACTTGACTGTCTAGATTGTACAGAGTGTTACGTAGACCAAATATCTTAATAACCGAAAAATCGAATTTATCAACAAAGACGTGAAGCAAAACTGAAGTTCAAAGAAAAGCAGTGCTTTTGCATCTCATGTTCACTTAACTAAACTAAGCATTGACTTCAAAAATAGCAGCATTCTGGATAATGAAGAAAATTTTAACAAAAGGTTTTTTCTTAGAAATGTGCTATATTATGAACCATAACTGTATAAATTTCGGAAGAGACTTTGAAAATGTAAGCAATATCTTTACGTACCCTATTAACTTTAAACCTAGGGTTAATCATAACGATAATACTAACATTACAATTGAGACACCCCGCCTTGTTGTGTATTACATTACTTGTATGACTTTTCCTTGAGGTTCTCCTGAATACTGACTATTCAAAATTTCCGCTTGCTTCTGCCTGGTGATTTTTGAGCTGTTTAGTTGCTATCCAGAAATTAGTCATAATGCATGAAACTTTAAATATTTTAATCTGTTTGTATTTGATGAATCAATTGACTGTGATATAATCGGACTACTTAAGTATAGTTTTTAACCATTAACCTGATGCTTTAAACAAGATATGCCTGTCTACGTTATTTGTTGCCTATTATGACGCACTAACCTCACTGCCGTATCATATATTTTGGTGTATAACTCTCTACAACTTTAAATTTCATTTTGTTTTCCTAGAGGCACGAATAAAGCTTTCCGAAATATTGACTTAGATACAAGAGTTGTCTTTTGAATTGCTGCCCTGAAGAAACAAACCCAATTATTTACTATACCATAATATAAGAGTTACTATTGTAGCGTCCCTAGTTATTCATTTACCATTTGTCTTCGAACGTTAGAACATTTTTACTTGGATTCATAATTATTCATATTCCACCGTATGATTTAGTATGATCGTGAATCAGATATATTCAAACTGTTTATGATTTTATAAACGCATCGGTAAATGTTATGATCTTGAAGGTATGATAGCTCTATCATCTTCCGCAAGGTAAGGTATTTTTACTATGACTGAATATTATTTATTAATATTTTTAAATGACTTCAGGAAGACGTATTCAGCTAGGTTAAGCATCGATCAATCTAGAATTTCGAATATTTTCTAGTTTTACAAGAATTTTATTTAATTCTAATCAATATTGTTCTACTATTTCACTGAGTGTAAAAGTAATACGTTTATGGGTAGGATGTTGTATTTATTAGGAATATTTTTTATTTTAATAAACCGGGATTCATCATGTGAGCGGATGTCCCAGCGAGCAAATGCTGGCCTGTCAGGCGGCCGTCATGGGTTCGAATCCCGACGACTCTAACAAGGGAACTCTTCCTCTCGTTCGACGGGCAAGGCTAGCCACCTACCCTGCCTAAGAGCAAAGTGGGCTCATAGAACCACTGTATGGTTAAAACAGGCCACTGGCCTATAATACAGTGTTGCCAACAACGGCGAAAAGTCGCTAAATCTAGGGTATTTAACAAGTGGTTTAGCTTAAAAAAATAGGAATTTGCAATTAGCGACTTTTCTAGCGTTTTTGATATATTTTCGTTTGAAATTCTAGGGTATTATTCGCAATTTAAAAAAAAATATGTAAAAATTTATTAATTTCAATATTTCTAAAGCTACACATACATTTATCCTCAACAATTTTCATATACGAAAGAATTTCAAAATATTATTTGCAAATTTGTTATACTGATATGATTAACGCCTGAAATTATATTATGTTTACCTGACATTTATTTGTATTTCGTACTTAACCAGACGGTCATATTTGCGCTCATGACGCCGGAGATTTGAAATTAAAAACTGAAGGATCTTTATCTTTACTCTTTGCAACGTTTGCACATTGCACAATTTGTCATTATCAATTGTAATCACTTGGTACGAAGAATTAGAACGTTAATTTTTTTTTTCCTTAAATAAATAGGTAAGTTTTTATTTTTATATTCATAAGTAGTTTACGTATTACTTTATTCTGTAAAAAAATAAATGCTTGATTTTCTAATGTGCGTATTTCGTATTTGGCGACTTTTTATCTGAAAATGGAGACTTTTAGTACCAATTTAGCGAATAAAACTTGCGAAGAGTTGACAACACTGCTATAATACGATGAAGAAGAGAATCATCGATAGCTCAATTATGAATATTATGCTATTTTAGTAGATAAGCCTTAAAAATGAGCTTCCAGTGGAATATGTAACAGGGTGTGTGCAAACTGGCATACAAAGTTTACGTAGTATTATTCCTGTGACAAAAAATATTATTACAAGAAAGTCCCTAAATGCAACAATTTAGGAAATGTAAAATTAGCAATCTTGTATTTTGAGTTTTATATACGTATCATCTTTTATTAGACTACTCAGATTAGACCAGATAATGAAACAACTACAGTGATACAATAACTAATGCTAGAGTAAATGTTCGAAGTGACCCCAATTTCCTTCCACATATGCAGCAGCCCTTAGTGACATGAAAATTTAAACATTTTGTAACATGTGAAATGTAATTTCCTGTGTGTTATTTCGAAGTGTTTGTTCGAACTCAACGACGTTTGCTACAAAATCCAAAATATTGTGATCTGGAGATATTGGGGCCCATTCTGTAGGACCAGCTCTACCTATCCACTGCTGACTGTAATTGTCATTCAACCATCTTCTGACTTCACTACTGTAATGGACTTGTGCGCCATCGTGCCGCTATATCCGGCCGTTAAGTATCTGGCAATAACAATTACTTAAAGAAACATAATTAAAAATAATTAATGTCAACACTACAAGAATTGGTTTAGGATTCTACATGTTTTCTACAATCCTCATACTGAAACAAGGAATCATTTGCAAATTAGCATATTCCGCAAACGTAAACTTCATACATATTGATAATTAGTAATAGCAGTAAAGGATTATGACGACAGATTACTAATTTATTATCTGTCATTGCGTCCAAGCACTCTAAAGGTTATCACTATTAATTTGTAATATCGCCAAAGATATGTGTTATGATGCAACAAGATTAAATGTTTTGAAATGATGAAAACTATTAACTTCTCTTTACTTCCACACACTTGTAAATGACAATAAATTCTTGATATTATCACTTAATGTAACTATCATGTAACTTGACTTCGAAAACACAGCTTTCATTATTGTTACCAATTTTGAAGGTTGCGTGCATGTTCTGGATGACTTTGCAGTATTTTTTGCAATACGATTTTATTTTATCTAAGTAATAATGCTATTTAAAGCTTGTATTCGAGTTTTTACATACCCTATATACATGTGAGATACGAACCCAGTAAATATTTACAGGGTGGTGAAATACTCAGTAAACAGCATAAGGGATTTTAATTTTTTTATGTTACAATAATATTTAGCACATCTCGCTATTTGAAGTCGTGAACTACGTTTATGTGTATGCACTTCAGGATTAAATATTTAAATATTTACATGAAACTGTCACTTCTCTGTTTTTCAGTTAGTACAAGCTATAGAGAATTACATAGATACAAAGCTGATATCGCAAACGGAAAACAGGACATTATTTTTCTTCTATACATAGTTGTTTTTTCTTTGATGATGTATGAGTAATGTTTACATCAGCATTATGAATGTGTCGACGTGGCGTTTCCAATATGTGGATTCTGCTTTGTCAGCGGAAGATACATAGATATATTAGCAAACTTTTATCTAATCCTACTAAGAGGATAATCAATAAACCTAGAACTTCGAGCCATTATAAGCCAGAGAGCCTTAAGTACTGGATTTTTTCTAGAAAAGTGCTGGAATTAGTTTCCAACTAAATATAATCTCAAAATTTCTCAAGAAATGTAAAGCTAAATTATTTTACTAAGCTATTGATGTAAATGTTGAAAACCAAATAACACGACCAGTTTATTGTCGGATTTACTTCTGTTCTAGAATATTAGATAACACAGTGCTCTCTAGATCAATTGTATAAATTTATAACATGACTTCCAATTTATCTCGATATAGAGGGTAATTCATAATGTATTGAAAATAATGAATAAGCTTGTACAGCCTCATATTATAGTTAAAAAATGTGAAATAAATTTTTTGCCGAACAGATTTTGTTTCGGACTTACTAGACATCAAGGTTTCCAGTTGCAATTTTAATTTTAATCTAAACACTACCAGGCCATGTCTTAACGCGTCATCAGTGCCATGGCAATAGTTATTCATGTACTAAGGGAATTATGAAGATATTCATGCCCGAGGAGTATAAATATCAGGTAATGCCCGTCGTGCAAACAACCTTTTATTTTCCACTTTGAATATGTAAATAAACTGAAAAGCTTGCAAATCAGCCTATAAGGTCCGCTTTTTATGGTTTTGGGCGTTATGGGCTGTTTTATATTCTTAGTATCACAAATTAAACACCAAATAATACATTTATTACAAACAGAATGTTCCTCAATCGAACGTCCACAACTCATCTGGATGTTTATCAAATTATTGTGTTTTATCTTTAAGAAAGTGTGAAATAACATGTAAATTACAACGTAAATCGTAATATAATTACGACAAAGGGCGCTTAACTATAAAAATGGTTGCATTTCTTTGTTAAAATTTAAGAATAATTTTCACTCTTTACTGGAATGACTTGAAAACATGGACGTGAGTACTCATATAAAGTCATATAATTGAAGTTACAGTTTCAGTGCCACTATTAAACTACAATCGGCACCTGAATCTCCAGTACACGAGGATTTGAAGTTAAATAAAACCCCCAGCAATTCGCGGCTACGTATACAAAAAAATATCCCTTCTTTAATTCTCGAAAAAAAAATAGTCCAGATAAGAAGGCCCAGAAAACGCTTTAATTTTCGGGCTCACCAGGAAAAGAAACCTTTCAAAACTCCCAAACTCCAACCCTAAACCCGAAGAGTATTTGTATGTATCTTTGGATCCAATACCTATGAATAGCTTCCTAAAACCGCACCCTATCGTATTCGTGGCTTACTGGAACCGATACCTGCATAAAACACTCCAAAGTAGCCCTTGAACTGAATCTCGTGGTACACCCACCCTTCCTCCGCCCCTATGGGTCAAGGCTTCCACACGGGGGAGGTATTCACGATATAACCCGCAAAGCGCAGCTTTTACTAAATCAAATATACCGCCAGAATTCGTAAAGGGTCCAACTCTCTTCTTAGGGAACTTTTATACAGCCATCACCGAAGCCCCAAACTTTCTGAAAGCCCACACCAAACGGCTTGCAAAAAATAGTCCAAAGTCGCCCTTTAGACAAATTTGCTCATATTAGAACGTTCCAGGGGCAGCCAAAGATATTCCCAGGGTAAGGTTAACCGTTGCACGATTTAATCTTCACATAGTAAGCGCTCAAATCAAGGTTATTTTTTGAAATTTAGCAAGATCAGTTCGACATTTAACGTAAATAGTGCAATCACTAGGTTCTGTCATATTTACCAGTTTAGTTTCCGAAACGCCCGTTCTGATGAAATACAGCGTGTAGCATCAAGCGAACATTTCTCCGCCACCGTACCAAAAGCTACCAAGGATATTTCTAGTATCGTAGGTTTAAGCCCTATCCAGGTCACGTAAATCATTGTAATGTACGACAACTTGACTTGTAATATACAGAACAATAGATACTATCTGTTTAATCTATTCTTAGTCTATACTTGAGTATTAATAGAGCCATGGCTTTTTGAATTACCCTTAAGGCAAAAATTAAATAAGTATAAACAGTAATTAAGCAAAAAGTGTCTAGTACAGAGTGTCCATTACAAAAGCAAATTCTGTATTTTTACGACATTCTCGTAATTTGTATAATTAGACTTCGCCGTCTGGAGTCGATAAAAATCATTTTTAAGAGTATGCTGGACCCTAATTGGTGCTGACTGTGGTTCAGACCGCCAGTTACTGGTCGTTCTTAAGATAGAGCTTAAAAAGTACCGAAGAAGGAATAAAAAGGAATTACTTGCTATTGTCCTTTAAAGTTATTTCCAAACAAATATAAATAACCATTTAGACCAAAAACTCTCCAACATAATGTGACAACGATTCAAATTCGTTATGAGCAGTGCTCGAATAATCTATCTTTGAAACCATAATAGTGACTCAAGACAACCTTGGTTGTCTATAAAAACGTTCTAGGAAGTAGAAGCTCATAAACAACTCAAAGCTTCTGATATCGACAGCATATCAGAACAGAAGAGAATACAATCTTTCTACATGTCTTCAAACTCTCTGCAGGGGAGATAAAAACGCTTATATCCAAGGAAAATGCAAAGAGCTTGAATTGTAGAGTAATCATAATAACAACAAAGGTCTTTTACGAACAGTAGTAAAATTAACTTGATAATTCAAGCCAAAAATATGGTTAATTAAAGACGCAAATAGGAAGGAACTACCAACAGAAGTGAATTTTTTTTCGATGGTCGGAGGTGCTACTGAGAAAAACTTTTTGACAGCAACGCATTAGGTCCCATAAGCGAATCCAATAAAAATTGTAACAGGAGCCCCCTTTAATAATATCTGAAGTAAGAGCCGCCATCTCAAAGTTAAAAACAAAAGAGCTACTGATAGTGATTCTGTTGCTGCAGAAACTTCGAATTTAATTGTAAATATCCTGTTGATTAATTTTGGAAAGATTAATTTCTGTTGGATATCAGTGTGAAGATATGAAGAGAAGAAGAGAAGAAGAGAAGTGACTTCCCGTTCGATTTTAAAAATTGGTTCGGAGAGTTTTTAGAAACAACGGTTACCATGTTAGGGATATGCAGTCCGCCATCAATCGCCATCTCCACAGCCACCTGAACTTCAGGGAATCGATTTCTGTACTCTCACATTTTAGAAAATTCGAAAGCTGTTTGTTGTAAATTACTTGAATAAAAAGTAGCATATATCGACTTCGCTTATGGAGGAGGTTTAATAATTTCAATGGATAACAAAGAGTGGCCGGAATAAAACAACTATAATTGTAATTTGATGTAGTTTAAATTATCTATTTATTATGTTTATTAACTCAAATGCAGTACTTTTTCAATCTAGATTTTTTTAAAAGTAGGATAAAAGAAATAATTTTCCTCCTCCGTAATTACACAATTGTGAACATATAGACAAAAATTGTCTGGCCAGTTAGTTCGTAATTCAGTGAATCGCTTGAGTTTGCAGTTTTAGATTTTCTGTTTAAAGAACGCTTTCACGCGCGAGACACACGTGAATCTGAAATTAAACCTTGTATCTGGACTTGAATTGAAAGCAGCAGCACAAAGTTGTGGAAAACAATGTAAAGCAATCGCCTTTCAGACAGTTAATTTCCAAGTTGTTAGATTTCAATCTTCGAGAAGACTGAGGTTTCAGGTTTCCGTAGCGTCCAGTTCTTGCTTAAACAGTATGGGTCAGTGAAGCTTTAGAGCGTCACGTTTCTGATTACAAAGTCCAATAGGAATTAAAATTCACAGAAAGCGCGATTTCCATTCTCCTGCTAACTTCGCCGATAGCTCCAAGAGCATGGAGGATAATCCGAACCTTTGTTTTTGCAATCTGTACCCAGCGTAGGACCGTCACTTTAGCTTAATATGATTAGGAACAAATGACGGAATTAACTTGAAATAATGTGAAGATAGAAGCCAACTTCATTCCACCTAAACGAAAAAAAAATATTCAAAAAGTAATAGACAGATAAACCTTTTAACACTATCACAGATGATTTTTAACAAGAAAATTATGGTGCCATAATTTGACGTTTATTTGTCGGTATATCAGAGCTTTTCTAAATTAGAAATTTTGGAAGTATCAAGACTTGAATGGAGAACCATGCTTTTTATAAGATTTTTCTAGAATCGTATTCCTGAAACCTTACCTGTAAAGGGGTGAGAGTCTACGTCGATACCGCCGCTTCTCAAAGTCAATTTTAGCGAAAACAACTACTTACTTTTAAGAAAATTTCACTCAGGTGCTGGAGTGCCAGTCATCCGTGTGAATAAAGGGGGTTTTAGTGCTTTAAAATAAAGTCAAATGACAGGTTATTACAGGTGTTGGAGTGCAGTTCTTTTCAATTCTGTGTCTGAAATGAGGTAAGATTGAGCTTCCGGTTTAAAGCGCAGTGTACTCAATCCCCAGAGAACCCGACGCTATTTACTGTTCGTTTTCTCCATCCCGCTTCCTCTCCAGGGCGCAGGATTTCTGACTTCCTGCACGTCAATTTACCGAATTCGAGGGTGCAAATCGGCTTACTCTGACCTTTGTCGAATATGCCAATATTTGGGCCTGGCGCACGCACACTATAGATAATTGATAAGAAAGAAAAAACACGCTAAGTTGACAAGCGCTACGAGAAGTAAATTTTGTGGTTTCACGGAAATCGGCCGCTTCCTTCCAGTGGCGTCTCTATGAAGTTCATTCCCCTTTTTAGAGCCTCTAACTACGATTTTCCACAGAGAAATCTTCCTTAAGCGATGCATTCAAAACAACGTTGGTGTTGTGGAATGTCATTTAGAGTCCTGCGTTTGGAATATTTTAATTAGGTGAACTATATATATTTATTCTAGGTGTGAATAGTATTTCATAGTTATGTTACTAATTTTATTTACCTCGAAGGTGTTGGCATAATTATGCCTGACCGCATGTGAGACAAAGGAAACGTCGGTGCTAAATTTAGCAAAGGAAGGCCTGGGCTGATGTTCTTTCGAAACGTTTATACCGATTTTCTGGAATTATTTAACTTTAGTTACATTATAATCCATAATTCGTTTCTGCTCACAGTGCCATTTAATTACTATTTATATCAAAAATAAACAAACTTGCATATGTTCCGCATGCTATCGAACAAACTGTATGATGTGTATCGGCACTTCTCTTCTTATTTGAATAAACTGTAAAAGTTTAGTTAGAATAAGCATCCATGAAAATATGAACAGTATATATCAGAAACAGAGGTCTTAACAGATATTATTGAAGATGCAGTATGTGTATTTTTTGAGTGTTTCAAATGTAATCAATAAGGATGACTTTATTTTTAGCAATAATACGATATACCGACAAAAAGAATGGAGTTGTATTCAAATTGATAAACTACAGAATATCTTGCATAAACTTTACTAGCTATGTACGAAAGTCCAATAGGTGTTTGCGCGTGATGTCTGGTCCTACTTTAACTTTTCAGGAGCTTTTGTTACGGTCTAAATCGACTTTTACGACACCACGCTGCACATATAAGAACTAAACGGCTGGCGCGGACGATAATACACTAAATCGGGACAAAGACTCACCTAGGGCCGCTGCCCAACCCGCAACAAGATATGCCGGGTGCCACCCGGTTTCATCGACATAAACGAAAATGCAAAGATAGACCCAGAGTGAAACCGGGAAAATCAAAAGAGCCTACCTTCTAACTTATCACCTTGGCGAAATCCAAAGCTCAACGGAGATGGAGAATAGATGTGCGCAACCTCACGACACTGTAGCGGCAAGTGTCACCAACTTACCTGTGACGCTTAAACACGCAGGCTTGGCCGTACATTTATCTTTACACAGTAACCTGAAAATAGGCATGCACAGACTCGTCAAATATTATAAGACCTCGTTCGATATACCATTCTATTGGTCTCACACATGTAAATCAATTATACACAAAAGTAAACACAGTAATACATGGACTAACTATAACCCAGCTGAGGGACGCCTTAATTCAAATAGACTATACTACCTAGCTAGCACGCTGCTAACTTACTTAGTTTTTAATAGGCGGCCTCGACAAACGGCAATGTAACAATAAATGATCGCACAAGTTATGCCTGTACAGTTGAATGAATTAGTGTAAGAATCGTCCTTCGAAAAGCGGCAATCTAATAATAAATTGACGCATAAGTTATGCATGTACGGTTGAATGAATTAGTTTAATAAGCGGCCTTTGCAATACGGCAATGTAACAGTAAATGAACGCATAAGTTATGCATGTACAATTGAATGGATTAGTTTAATAAGCGGCCTTTGCAATGCGGCAATGTAACAGTAAATGAACGCATAAATTATGCACGTACAGTTGTATGATTTTTGATTTCCTGATCTCTACCATTCCACGATGTAATGTTACAAGTTGCAACTCTGATAGTATTATTCTTTTCGGAGTTTTCCATTTGCATTTCCGTTTTCTCGCATAATCCGTCATCGTTGAATCAGTCCACTTTCGAGGTCCTTGTGTGGTACTTTGAGCAATATTTGTATGCATCCGTAGCAGGCTGCTAACCTCACTCGGATGGATTTTTTATCGACCTTCTCTGGTCTAGGTCCGTTGTGTTTTGCTAAGCAGGGGCACCTCGTGCAGGATGCAGAAGCTCTAGTGTTATTTCACTATAGTTGCGCTATACCTACTCCTGGGTATTATACCCTAACCCCATGCAAATTTAAAACTCAGAAAAAGATTAATACTATCAGAGTTGCAACTTGGAACATTACATCGTGGAATGGTAGAGATCAGGAAATCATAATGGAACTCGAAGAGAAGAACATCGATATATGTGCATTATCAGAGACAAGGAAAAAAGGTAAAGGAACAGCAGCCTACGGTAATTATATACTAATATACAGCGGTGTTGATAAGCATGAAACAGCCAGAAAAGGGGTAGGAATATTAATAAATCGAAAATTTAAAGACAGCATTCACGACTACAGATGTATATCTGAAAGAATAGTATTAGTAAAAATAAAGACAACTAAGACTACACTAAACGTAATAGCTATTTACGCCACAGACATAAGTAAAACATTTCAAGAAAGAGAACAATTTTATGACGATCTCCAAAAAGCTATCCAGCCCATCCCACCTTCAGAACAGATATTAATAATGGGCGACTTTAATGTTAGAATAGGAAATTCAATCATACCTGGAGTTAAACAGCAATTCAACGAAAACATCATAAACGATAACGGAGAGATGATGATCCAATTTTGCGCCAATAATGAACTAAAAATTAATAATACGTTTTATGACCATAAGATCCAACATAAATACACGTGGCAAAACAACAGAGGTCAACAATCAACCATAGACTACATCGTTTCCAACAAAGAGATACACCCAACACAAGTTTTAGACGTGAGGAGTTTAAACTCGGCAAATATTGGTAGTGATCATAGCCTAGTCATGGGAAAAATACTGCTGAACATGTTATGGAAAGTTATGGAAAAACCTTTGGAATTTAACAAACCAGCTTATATGTGCTTTATCGACCTTCAAAAAGCTTTTGACAGAATCCGGTTAAATGATGTACTCGACATATTAATACAACGACAAATACCCTATGCTCTCATTCAAACGATTAAAAACATTTACACTAATACCACTGTAAAACTCCGGGTGAATAACGAAATTACGGATTGTATCTCAGTAGGAAAGGGCGTTCGACAAGGTGACTCCCTCAGTCCGCTCTTATTCAATCTAATAATGGTCGAAATAATACAAAGCGTGAAACCCCTTAGAGGCTATAGAATGGGTACCGAGAAAGTGAACATCTTGTGTTTTGCGGACGACGCTGTATTAATATCGGAAAACGAGAACGACTTACAAAGGTCATTAATGAAATTCAAAGCCACCTGTGCGAAATATAATATGAAAATCTCCTCCGAAAAAACAAAAGCAATGGTAGCATCAAAAGAACCTATACGATATAAACTAGTGATAGAAGACAAGCCTATAGAACAAGTAATGAAAATAAATTATCTAGGAACACAAGTATACAGCTACGGAAACGTCCAAGGTGAAGGACGAGAACAAATAAATAAAGCAGCAAGAGTCGCGGGATGCTTAAACTACACCGTCTGGAAAAACAAATTCCTCAGAGTATATACGAAAGCTAGAATATACAAGGCAGTAGTAAGGCCAATAATAACGTATACGGCGGAAACTAGAACAGAAACGACAAAAACGCAACAACTTATGGAAACTACCGAAATGAAAGTATTACGGAAGATCGCAAACAAAACTCTTTGGGATAGAATACGAAGTACGGAAATAAGACACACCTGCAACGTGACACCGGTTGGGGAATGGGTTGAAGAGAGAAGGAGAGATTGGAACGAACATATAACAAGAATGAGGGAAAATAGACTTGTCAAAATAGCAAGAGATAAATCACCCGCTGGTAGAAGAAGTGTGGGCAGATCCACTAAAAGATGGTGCGATAGCCTATAAAACGTGGTCTGAGAACAGGCATAAAATGCCTAACATAGAAGAAAGAAGAAGAAGAAGAAGAAGAAGTTGTATGAATTAGTTAAATAAGCGGCCTTTGCAAAGAATCAGTAAATGAAGCATATAAAAGTTAGTTAGTTATTAATAATACTCACACACTACCTGATTGGGTCAGCGAAGCGATAACGTCACGGGGTGGTGAGCTTGCCTCTACAACGAACGTGCCGTTGGCAAACGTGGGTGTCGTGCGTCCCTCGAGAAGATTTCCCCAAAATGGCGGGGTCTGGTTTAATTCCCTTCTTGGGAGATCGGAACGAAAGCTGGTGAAACCAAAGGATAATCAGTTTTGCAGTTCAGATCCCCGCAGCTAACGGGAGAAAGGACCCTCACGGCTCAATAGAATTTTTCAAAGCTGGCGGTCATACAAACAAACCAAGGGCAAACAAAACCGCAAACACCACCTCTCGCCTTAGCAGTCCTTGAAGAACCCCCAACAACAAAGCACGACAACACGGCCGCCCACCCACGCACGAAGCACGGGAGGCGACAAACTCGCCCAATAACGACTGTCTGCTGTAACCTCAAAACAGATGTCACGCTAAGTTTCGCGCTACACGCGCATTCTCGCGCCAAAAGTTTTAGCCAATCGAATCGCAGTTTGCCCCGCGTGACAACAGCGACGCAAGCCGCGGACGAGAGAGAGCGACTGAAGTTGAAATTATTCAAGGCAGATATCTCGCTTGCTGCTATTGACTATGTCTTAAAATTGATGTAAACGGGACGAAATAAAGTGCAGCTGCGACGAAAACGACTAGAGCCCAGAGCAGTGCGGAGTTGCATGCGTGTCAACTTTAGAATTTTAAATGCAAATTGCTGAAGTACTATACGAGACAAGTAGCTGATGTACCATACGAGAAAATATGACTGAAAAGGAACCTATATACAGGCAAACTCGTCATTTTTGTACCAAAACTACTCCAACAGGTGGCATATCGGTAAAATAAAAAATGGCCTGACACTTTCTAATGGATTTTGGCCTATTGTCTACTTATTTCGGGAATGTATCGTATTGCCGCCGTGAGTCTTAGCGCGGTCACTTTCTTCTACGGTTAGGTTTTCTAGGGTTAGTTCTTCTCACTGTGGTGGTCGAACTGATTATCGGTTTTCTTTTGTCTTTCAAGTCAAGAACTTCCAGTTGAACTCGTAAAAAACAAACCATCGAGATCCTTGGAAAAATAGCATCTCGAGATTTGAGATTTGGTGGCTGCTGTATCTGCGGTATTTTCCCAAACCTCTATCATTGGTTAATTAAATGGAATCTGGGAAAAACCGAAATTGATAGATTTACTCGAGAAGCACATTTTGGTAATTCTTATGCATTTTTCGTTACATAGTAGATGGTTTTCCATAAGTCAGTACCTCCTTATTATGTTACTTGGGATTGGACATAGGCTGCTTAGCCGTTTTACAGCTGAAGTGAGTTTTCCCGAATGGGCTCCGCGCTGTAAGCTAATGACGACTTATTGTTGCATGGATTTCTGATGGATTTCTGTTTCTGGTAGCTATTTTGACCCCTTTTGGGACTTCGTTTTCGTAGGAAGCTAGATTCAACAGCTAAGTCACAACATTGTTTTAATTTAAATAAATATTTAGCGACAATTCAAAATGTATTAGCGTGAAGGAGATTATGAACTGATGATATTTAAATTTTACTGTTTATGACGAATTTACCATTTATTGATGTTTTGATTTATTACAGATTTATATGTATATTTTCTACGTACATCGTGTTTCATTTATGCGTACATTAAGCTTAATTTTGCAATAAAAGTACATACATCATTGTGTAAACGCTTCGTGAACATATGGCGGGTTTGATATTGAGTTCCCCACAATTTCTTAACTTCCTGGTTTTCAGATATCATAGATTTAATCATTTTTTTGGTACAACTGGAACTGCCTACTTATGTTATTTGTCTGCATTTATTGGAAAGAAGTATCACGTTAATTGCGCCGTTATGATGTTATTTTCTCTCTATAGCATGTTACAGATTACCCAAGATGCTGCTTCTGATATATTTTGACGATATCTCTCTTCAATGGACGTTGTGATTGCCAGATCACCGGGGGAATCTTCAAACTTAGATTTGAAAGTTGTTGAACCATCAAGTTGGTGGCGTACTTATTTGGTTTTGATAATTTTAGTGTTAAATCGCCCCTTTTCCGCAGTAACTCAGCTGGCACGTCGAACACTATTGGTTACGGACTATGATGGGTATTCATAGCTTGTTATTCGGCTTAAGTATTTTGACGTATTACATGATTATCATTAGTATTTTTTTATACTTCCGCCTATTAGAGCGTTCAGCAATCACAACCAGGCTATAGGCCAAGTTGTCTAACACGTCCAGAGAGCTAAAAGAATGTTCTAGCAACTTCGAGAAGGTCCACGCCATTTCAGATATATAATATGTCATAAAACAATAACATGATGAGTTTACTCATAGGCGCGTTTTATAGCAAAAATTCACTTTAAATTAATAGAATAAGGTCTAGCTGGCCATTGTAGCTCTGATCTTTTGCGAAGCGGGTTTACGTTGAGTTAATTGAATCGGTTTACTGCGAAGGTGCCATGTTCTCCAGTTTTGTTGAGTTTATTTGTAATTACGGGCAGTTAATTTCAAGTTTATATCATTCTGAATTCGCTCTTTACGAGTTGCCGTTCCAGGGTCTTGTTATTGGAACATTTCGGGCAAGAAGCGCATTTCGTCGTAAAGAGTAGCTCGAGTGACCTGAGTAAATAACGTAATTGCATACTTGTTATGCAGGGAAATGATAAATACTACCATGTATATAGTATTCTACACTATTCATTAAAGAGATATTTGTTACTTTCTTAGCATTTGAACATTTTTATTGAAACTACAGCTGACCAACCTACAATTTCAAGCAAACCTTTTTCAGGGACAGAGAAACTTTCTATACAGTTATTTCGTAACGTAATGGATAAATTCGTTAAAAATTCAAGGAATAACTTTTGAAAAAACGCTGAGACTCGTCGATTTTTATTTTTATTTGCCCATTCTTTTAAATAGTCTATACATACAGGGTGACCCGCGTAGGAGGTATGACGTAATCGATGTTTTTTTTAAATGGCAACCCCCTTTTTTATTACGGAATTTGATAGAACGCATTTTTTACTTGCGATTAGTTGCTTTTTGAGTATAGGTCACATGACCAAAAATTAAGAAAACAAAATTAAAATTGCAAAATACTAAATTTAATTCCAATGATAAGTTCTTACATACCGGGTGAATATTCCAAAACCGAACATAGGCAATTAACATGGGAAAAAGGTTTTTCACAGATTGATGCTCCCCATTTTAACTTAGAGGATTTATAATGACACCAATCGAAAGAAGATTTTTTTTCTCATCTAATGATATGTGAATTAGTTAATTTTCACTTGTATTTCTTTATTATTTTATCGATAATTCGGGATAAATCTGATTTTATCTTGCCATGACTCTATGTCATTAAAAAACACAGTGAGTGATGGCTTGCCTGAAATCAAGTTATCATAATGAATCTGTCACTTGAATGACGTTTGAATCTGTTTATTGTCTTATGAGTCATGGCTCAACATGATTTTCCGAATTGAATTTATTGCGAATTTTTGATAAAATAATGAGAAATACAACTGAAAATGAACTAATTCGCATATCATTAGATGAGAAAAAAATCTTCTTTCGATTGGTGTCATTATAAACCCTCTAACTTAAAATGGGGAGCAGCAATCTGCGAAAAACCTTTTTCCCATGTTAATTGCCTATGTTCGGTTTCGGAATATTCACCCGGTATATTGCAGACCAATCCAATTTGATTATTTTTAATCACGTGAGTCAGTTTGACAGATCAGATCACACTTGAAGTGAAAACGACCCTAGGGTGATTTTCAATCACCATGGAAACTACCTAATTAAATTTCGGTAGTATCCTATGACAAGTTGGTGGCATTGTAAATCTAAGTCAAATTCGAGGTTAGCAGGTTAGTTTTCCGTCAGTCTGTGTCAAAACCGACACAAAACTTAACCTGATAACCTCGAATTTGACATACACTTACAGTGCCACCAACATAATATTATTATAATAAAGTATCAAATTAATTTGTCAGAAAATGGCTAATTTATTTAAGAACTTATCTTCCCGAATTCACCGCGGCCAGTGATAAATCCTTATAATTTTGACAAATAATATCCCTCAAGAGCGTTTCCTTTAAGAAATAACCATCGTTCGTCTCAGGTTATTTCGAGGCAAGCACGGGTTGTTGTTTGTCAGAAATTATTGCGGGCGATTATCACTGCCCTTGGTAAATTATAGCTGATAATTTCAAAAACAACTACATTAAATGTTCAAATTGTACACCGTTGCCTGTCTGACAGTAGCAAAGACGACCGACATGGTTTATATTGATTGCTGTCATTGATGAAAACGTAAAATCATACCTCTTAAAATTAAATTTAGTATTTTCCAATTTTAATTTTTTTTTTAATTTTTGGTCATGTGACCTATACGCAAAAATTAGCTTAGCGTAAGTAAGAAAATGGGTTTATTCAAATTCCGTAATAAAAAAGGGGTTGCCACTAAAAAAACATCGATAACGTCATACCTCCTACACCTCACCCTGTATATATAGAATTTAATTGAAAAATGCGCAAATAAAAATAAAAATCGACTGGTCCCAGCTCTTTTTTTCAAAAGTTATTCCTTGAATTTTTAACGAATTTATACACTACTTTACGAAAGCACTCTATATTACACACGTTCTGTAACGATTTCTGAAACTAACAATACGTGTATCAGTTTCATTTAGCTATAACTTTTGGTGTACGCTTTTCACATTTGAACATAAATGAATTGACTTTTAACAATGTAAGAGCAGAAAATATAAAAGAAAGTATCAACAATATTACTCTCGCTATCGATTTAAATAATACACTGCGAGACTGAGAGACTGAACAATTTTTAGGTTTGCGACAAGTGAGTCTAGAAAAACTAATTAAGGCAATGGAAGAGTTGAAAATAAAGAAGGAACTAATAAGACTGGTAAAAATGACCCTAAGAAAAACGGAATAGAAAGTGAAAATAAAGGGGATCGAGTCGAGATGCTTTGCAGTTAACGACGTATTAAAAGAAGGAGATCTACTCTCGTCGACTATATTCAACATATTGGATGTTCTAAAACGTTCGTTGTCGAGTAGGCACTAAAAATAGCGCCTAATTCGTGAATGGAACTAAAAATGTACTAAAAAATCAAATGTTGATTTTGAATTTAAAGTATAAACATAGTTGCAGTCATAAATTAGGAACTATTCCTAGTCCCTACTCTAAACGAATTTTATGGGATATTAATCTCGAATAGTTCCTACTTCCGATATTTAGCTACTGCGGATGACGTCCCCCTGGCAACGAGGAGTAAGGAAGAGAAATACGATCAAAGAACTGACGAAGAAAATTCAAAATACTTAGTGTGAAGTGATACCAACTTTAAAGAACTAAGTTGCTAGAGGAAACAGCGTACTCTAGTCTACAGTTACGTATGAAATTGAAAAATAGATAATGTCAAGGAAAGAATGGAGGAGTTTTAGGGTTTGGAAAAGTGTTGATGAAAATTTGGGGAGGGTTAATGAATGGAAGGTGGAGGACGAATTACAAGGGAAGATTGAACCTGCAAAGAGACAATCTGGCAGAAAAAGGTAGAGAAAGTTATACCAAAAGTTATGGGTTTTCAAGGCCTCTAGACTGTGAAATACAACCAGTTACTACAAGACAACATTTTCAGTAATACACTTTTCAAGGATACTAGCGAGAAAGAATGCGCAAAGCGAAAGCAGTTGTGGCAGAGAAGAAGCGTTCAGTAGCTCTCACAAAATATCAGCTTATCGTAGTGAAATTGTTATGGAAGGAAAATCAACCTTACAGTTTTCAAAGAAAGTCTTCCCATATTTCCTCTTACAAATTTTCTTGAACAGGCAAGAAAGAGTAAAACGTATGACATATTATTTCAAAGAAGAAACCTTTAACGAAAGAATTCTGGATGAATTCAATTCAACTCAGTGTTCAAAAGAGTGGCTAGTGACCAATTCAGATCACCCCGAAATCTGTTCATTCAGGTTCAATATGAATTAATTCAAAAGTGGATAAAGGTCTAACTATAGAGGAATCTTTCCTCACTTTTAATCATGTTTTGAAAAGGTCCAAAAGCAGACCCATAAAGCAAAACTCGATGTCAATTTGCAGAATATACTCGACATCTTACATTGGGTACCCAACTCTCTAAATCAGGATCAGCTGACCAACAACATACACGTTAGATACCGATACCGACAAATTTTGAGGGGTTATAAACACAACTGGGCAGTAGTTAATTACTTTGTAATTAAATTACTTTAAATTCCTTTTTGTTTATTTGACTTGGAATTGAATTACTTTTGAAAATGCGGTAATTGTAATTGGGAATTGCCATTTATCTTAAAAAGTACTTGACAATTACTTTTTGAAGGTAATTAATCCCTACATACAATTACTCAATTACCTTTGTGTAATGATTTTACTTTAAAGTATTTAAATTACTTTAGAAGTAATTGAATTACCGGTGGTAATTGAAATTACTAGCGGTATTTGAGTTACTTTATGGCAATTCAATTACTGAATTACTGACCTCGATTGGGTGCTAAATCTCCAGAACGCTAAAAATACGAGAGAGTCGTATTAAGTTACATATTAAGCAAATCGGAATAGGGTCTTCCCCGACTAATATAAGCCTAATTTATGATTTTCTGTGACGAGTCGAATAACAGCAACTTGTGTGCAACATTTGCATTTTGTATGACGCGTGCACGAGAAAAGAGTGCATTGGTGCGTGTATGTGGATGTGATGTGTAAGTTGTAAAAGTGAAGCTAATATTTATTGTGTTACACACTAAAACTATATTTGCGGTACATTACAGATTACAATATCTATGGTAAAAATATAATTTAAAATAGCTTCATTAGACGAAATTGGTTTTAATTTGCTTGTTTTAAATAATGTACTAGCATAAGGTTATACTGCCGTGCAAGTGGAACAGGCATTAGGCCCAGAAAATTACGTTTTTGAGCGAGGAATTGAACTAAATGACCAAAATCCGATAACAACATTTAAACAGCGTAAAACACATAAAATGTATCTAATTGCAAAATTCTATGTTTGGTTGACTCAAAAATGCAGTATGGGATATGATACTAATATCGCATTTTTGCAATGAACATTTTGTAAATTATCCATTCTTTGTCGCTTTCTTGCCTTGTAATGCTTATATGCTGCTTTGTATACTGGCAACTAGTGCAAACATTGTTTATGGACTGCTGCAGTATGTTAGTTTCGATTATTATTAAAAATCTGGAATAGTGTGTTAGTGATTTTCCTATAATTTCACTCATCACATCCAACATTACTTCTTTACGTTATGGAGGGTGCTGCGTTAACGGACGAAACATACAAAACCCCCATGCTAATTACGAGGCATTCAAATATTGGCTTCTTAATAATTTTACACAAAATTCCATTTAGTTTTTTTAAAAGAACAGTGCATAGTGACCCAATTTATATAATTTCAGATATTTTATTGCCCTAAACTTGAAATCAATAGGAATTATTATAAATTTGATAAAATTAATAGGTATTATTAAAGATGTTAATAAGATTTTGAAATTTGAAGTAAAAATATGAAAGCAATTGACCAATTTATTTGTCGATCGTTGACAGTAATTTTATGAAATACGTATTGTTCTCCGTTTCTTATACGGTGTGTTTAAAAAGAAATTACATAAGGGTTGGCCATGGAATATAAAAGTCAGCAAGCTTTAGAATTCATTAACTGTCATCACTGTTGTTGTTATTGCAAGTTTATACTATACGTTGATATCGTGATTGAAAATTCTAAAAATTGCTGATTCTAAGCTTGCTGTCGCCAACCCTTATGTAATTTCTTCTTGAACAAATGGTATAATGGTCTCGTGAATGTAAAAATGACTTCATTGTTACGTGCTTGAGCAAATGTCTTTTGTTTTTGTATTTCATGTACGAAATTTCAATCAGCCGTTTTCAACTAGGTTTATCAGTCACCTGTCATCTTTCGACAGTCCCTGATCAACATTAGTTTGATATTTTGTTTTAAAATTTCCAAAGTTACCCAACACATTTTTTTATAGCTATTTGTATTACTAGAGAGGAAAATGTATGATTCCTTCCCGCGGATGTAGCTAATTCCCCAGGGTTAGCGAAAACAGTACCTAATCAATTGTAATCATGCCAGGGAGGAAATGACATTTTAGTCCAGAGTTATACATATGACACTTTTACATTTTATGATGAGACTATCTTTTGTATTCAGCTGCATTCAAAAATAGTTAAATATGAAAATCAGGAGGCTAGTTGATTTATTATTAATCAAATTGCCTTCTGTATCTGATGACAACGGAAGTCAACATATTATATTCTCTCCCACTGCCATTGGAAACCGACTAGGGAATCAAACGTATATTTTCGGGAAACCGCTAACAGACGACAGAAAATGTCACTTTTGTATAAAGGGGCCAAAAAAATTGTACATTGTGTATCTAGGACGAAAAGCGTAACATTCCCAGACGACTGTGAATATTGTTGCGCGAGCTGAATGCGGAGCCCAACAACGCAGGAGTCTGGGAATGTTGCTTTTTGTCCAAGATACACATACTATTTTTCCGTCGATCGATACGAGTAATTAAAAGAATTAAGAAATAGTACTCGAATTTTCCCTGCCTAGGCCGGGAATATTATTCCTGTACAGTTTTATTGTAAACTAGCTATTACCCGCAACTTCGTTCGCGCGAGGTTCGTTAGTTGTGTATTAAATAATGACTAATTAATTTCTGTCATCCCATCCCATTCCATCCCATCCTATCCCCGTCCCCGTTGCCGACCCTGTTCCTTTCTCCGCCCTCGTCTCCGTACCGTCCCATCCCGTCCTGTACCGTTCCGTCCCGTCCCGTCTCGTCCTGTCCCGTCCCCTCCCCTTCCATACCAACCCTTCCCTTTCCTTTCCGTCCCGTCTTGCCTTTTCCCGTCTCGTCCCTTTCTTTCCCGTCCAGTTCGGTCCCGTCCAGTCCCGTCCCGTCCCGTCCAGTCCCGTCCCGTCTAGTTTCGTCCCTTCCCGTTCCGTCCCGTCCCGTCCAGTCTAGTTCCCTCCCCTACCATCTCATCCCTTCCCTTCCCTTTCCGTCTCTTCCCGTTCCGTTCCGTCCCGCCCCGTCCCGTCTCGCCTCTTCCCGTCCTGTTCCGTCCCTTTCCTTCCCGTCCCGGCCAAATGAAAACCTTAAAAGTGCCCTGAAAAACATTTTTTACCAAACGGAACTTTGCATTACAAGTTGGCAGAAATATTATTTTCGGGATGTAGAAGGCCTTGCTAATGACATATCATAGAAACAATTGAAAATGTTGACACAGCGACAGTTTAAAAATGGCAACTCCACTAGAGCACTGCACCAGGGAGGAGCAACGATCTGTTATTCGTTTCTTGCACAGTGAAGGGGTGAAACCCATTGATATCCATCGCAGAATGAATACACTATGGAAATTTATGTTTGTCACTACAGCAAGTGTATGAATGGAGCAACAAGTTCAAAAACGGGGTGATTTCCGTAGCAGATTCTTCCCGACCTGGTCAAGCAAATCGTGTTGTGACGCCTGAATCGATTGCGGCAGTTGAAGCCTCGGTGAAAGAAAATCGTCGGGTTATCCTTGCTGAAATCGCTGAAGTTTTGAATATGAGCCATGGTTCTGTACATTACATTATGTCATGCATCCTCCAGTTCCGTAAAGTGTCAGCCAGGTGGGTACCAAAGCAATTGACTCCAGAATTGAAACTGCGACGTGTTGATGCTTGTGAAGAACCTTTGCGACGGTATGAAGCAGAAGGAGACGCCTTTCTGGCAAGGATTGTGACTGGGGATGAGTCCTGGGTGCACTATCATCAACCCGAAACTAAAAGAGCAAGCAAAGAATGGCGTCACACTTCTTCGCCAAAACCCAAGAAATTTCGCACACGGCGCTCGACAGGAAAGGTTATACTGACCCTTTTTTGTGATGCAAGAGGGGAAATTTTGGAGGACTACATGCCTAATGGGGTTACTGTTACTAGTGTCACATACTCAGAACTCCTAAAGAACCTTCTCAAGCCTGCCATTAGAACCAAAAGGGGCGGATTTCTGAGTACTGGCATTCTTTTGCAGCACGACAACGCGAGGTCACATACAGCACGTTCAACGGTGGCAACTATCCAAGATTTGAAGTTTGACTGTCTACCACATCCTCCTTATTCCTCTGACCTCGCCCCAAGCGATTACCATGTCTTTGGTCCACTTAAAGAAGCATTAGGTGGGAAGAAATTTCAGAGCAATGATGAAGCGATTCAAACGGTGCATGAGTGGCTGCGCACGTGACCAAAAGAATTTTTTCTTTGGGTATTCAAGCGCTTCCAAAACGGTGGAGGAAGTGCGTAGAACGTAATGGGGACTACGTCGAAAAATGACATATTTGTTTTTGACATTGCTTCAATAAATTTTGTTTAACAACGTTTTTAAGGTTTTCATTTGACTCTACCTCGTATATAACGTATGGGACATAAGTTTTGAGAAAAAGTTTGCCTTGAAATTTCTACTTGATTTTGATGTCTCATCTAGTTACCATGATACCGGTAAACAAATCATGTTTTGTTTTTATTGATAAACGTCAAATTTATTCAATAACTTAGTTCAAAATGTCATACAAATTAGAAGTTCGCAAAAGTATCTATCGCTGTGTTGGACGGTTGCCCAAACGTGAAATTGTTAACTTGTTCACAGATCAAAATGTTAGCCAGGCAACGATTTATAGGACAATAAGAGAATGCGAAGAGGGTATACCTTGCACTAATTTGCCGAAAACTGGAAGACCTCATGTTTTGGCACAAAACAGGATTAATAGACTGGTACAATCCGCTCAAGACAGAATTGGCATCTCTAGTCGAAAACTAGGTCGCAGTTTAGGGGTCTCATCCAAGACCGTCCAGAGAATTTTGTCCAGAAATGCTGTACATTATAGAAAAAGAAGGGAAAAAAAATCTCTGGACGGTCTTGTATGAGACCCCAAAACGGCGACCTAGCTTTCGACTAGAGATTCCAATTCTGTCTTGAGCGGATTGTACCAGTCTATTAATCCTGTTTTGTGCCAAAACTGGAAGACCTCATGGTCTTCCAGTTTTCGGCAAATTAGTTCTCCCCATGGTGACTGCACTCGACTACATTTCTCACCCGCAAAGTTAGATAAAGGCCTGACTCTTTGGAGGTTATTCAAGCTGGTGGACATCTTAATAGCTATCCCCCATAGCTGTTGATGTAGCGGCCCTTCTGTGCACAATCCAGGTATCTACAACACCTAGTGTTATCTACCTTTTGGTGTTTATTGAACTGAAAATATCGTTCGTTATGGCACTATGATCTTTACTTTATGTATTGTACTTACCTAGGTATATGCTAGCGAAATTCATGCCGTTTTACATGCGGAATATTGTGTAACTTTGTTGTACATCACGTGCAATTACTTTTGTGGAATAGGATAATGTCATTCTATGCATTTAATATCTTTATGTTTGGTAGTACTGCTTTGGTCGCGTTCAAGTTTCAAGTACTTGTCAATGTTCTAAAATTTAAACTATTGCGAGGGTCTCCGGGAGCATCAATTTGACATTTAACATAATATGAGCACCGTAAATACACCATTTTATGTGTATTAGCACTCCCCTAGGCGAAATGGTACCAATTCGAAGAGGTTCGCGACTAGATAGATTATTTACTTAATTAATCAAGCGATTTAGAACTTGCTATTCTGCCGCATTCCGGTATCGCTGTTTTTAATATATTTAAGTCACTATCGTAGTTGATACACGGGTACTCGAACGAATTACGATTATCGTAGTTACATTTTCGACTTTATTAATATAAAATCTTGTACATTACATACCACTAAGATTACATCTACAAACTATTCATTTACATACTATTATCACAGAATTGTGTTGCCTTTTTCAAGTATGACACAGAATTTTGAATGTGTACAAACTGTAAATAAATAACTAGGTTATTTCGAGTCTTGGTGTTTTCTGTCTTTTATTATTTTTTTTTTGTGAAACAGCTAGTGGTTTAGGAATTTACACGGCCACCTGTAGGTTTTCTGGTTTGGACCGTCTCAAACCAGTGGCGCTTCCGGACAACCCACCCCATCCTGCTCAGGATCTAGCTTGGCAAACGTTTGCTACACGACTAGACAATTCCTGGACCACCCTGCGGTGAAGTATTTATGATTTTCTTTTTTTTACGTGCGAATAAATTCCCGTGTGTAGCAAATGTAATGTATTTGTTTTTCTGCCGTTTACAGAACACTTAAGTTTAATAGCGTTGTTTCTTAACTTTACGTATTTACATCTTCTTATTAACTAACTTAATTCTAAGTCCATTCTGACCAAGAAAGCTCGGTGGGCGTTTACAAAGTTCCCAATAACCTATCAGAGCTGGTCTAAATTTTGGAATTTTGGCACGTACACACGGACGTGATAGTTCATAATAGTTCTATGAATTTTAAAAGTTTGAGGCTTTTCCACGGTGAAATGTGGTTTGCTCGGACCCTTTGGAAATTACCGCTATAAAGGATTAAAATTCTACTAAAAGCATTTGGTCCCAGCTGCAAATAATTTTTATGATCGAGTTGCAACCGTTGCTTCTTCTAATCACGTACCGGTCATATACATCACTCAATATTTCGGTTTATGAAGTAAACCCTGCATAAACTTACTCTAATCTATTCGTGAGATTGGAATATCTCCAGCTTCCCAAACGAAAGACACGTTTCTAAACATCCGCTTGTTGTAATTTAACTATGACATTTTTCCTACGAATTTTACCTTAAAATATTATACAGATGGCTTACAGCTAACTAAAGTACAGTATATTCCTACATAGTTCATTTCATTAAAGAACACAAATTGTAACAGCGTATTTAACAGTAGATTGTTCTACAAGTTAAGAAAGGCGAGGATTTTTCAACATTTAATTGACGAGCGAACGATGCAAGCGAGTGGATTAATTTTACACGAACATGGAAAAATCAGTTTTATAACATTCAACGTGCTATATTTTTTTTCTAATACCATTACAAAATCTAGCCAAATTGAAATTCGACATTTCTTCATATTCGAATATTTTTTTTATATAAATCGACGGCGAAGAACGTCGAAATCGTCATTACAATACGAGAAATCAGTAGTGAAGTAATTCATTGCTGTAAGACTTTTTGTAGGAGGCTGGGCGATAGGTAAATGTCAACCGACGTCAATGTAACCTACAAAAGTTGGTTAAAATGTTGTTATTTCGCGATTTCCCGATTTAAAAAACAATGTACCCCTCGGCACTGGAAGTTCTTTTTTATCCCTCATGTAGTTTATTTGCTTTACCCCTACGGGCCTCGGGAAGTAAACCCACATTCGTGATCAAAAGCTCAACTTCAGTGATAACCTATGTGGATTTTAATATAAAAATTAAAAAAATAAAATTAAACCTCCAAGTCCCTATACCTTTTTACTGAAGAGACTTTGTATTAAGGTATATTAGGTTTAATCGGTATATTATAAATTATAACCTAAGGAATCTATGACCAATCGGTGTCCCATTTTTTGGGACACCCTGTATAATTGTTATCCTCGACTTTATTTATTTACTTACATTTTACATCAAAACAAACTAAAAACTTTAGTTTTGGTGAACGGTGCATGTAGCTACAAGATTTAATTATCGAAAAACCTTCAAAAGTGAGCAAGTATGTAGCTGGTATGTAGGTTATTATAGTTAACAAAAATAAAAATTAGGCATTTTTAGACTACGATTACGAATCGACACGACACTAATGATAGTTGCAACTTGCAAGAAAGTTCTACTAAATACAACTATATGACAATAATTTCTATTGAAAGTAATTTAAAAAAAATTGATGTTGTACAATTACAATTACTAAGTTATTGGTAATGGAGTATGAGTAATTGAAATCTCTGGTACAATTACTTCATTGGGCGGTAATTGATAATTAGTAATTCATTACTTTTTTAATGTAATTTGCTCAGCTCTGGTTATAAACGACATCAAAACAAATCCTTTTTGTTAAAATACCAATATCAGAAATTTGTCTCAAAATTTTGACCATTTACTTCTACGTATGCGTCGTCGTTTCATGAATTCGCGGACTCTATAGAATACTCCTAAAATAATATCTTTCACATGTGCGGAGCAGTCATGACATGACTCTTGTCAGAAGATCTCCTCCTCCAAGTATAGGTGTTTCGTAGACCATAGATTTCACAAAATCCCAAAGGAAAATTTCGAAGCGATTAAAATCTGAAGATCGCGCAGACCAATCTACAGAACCGCCTTTTTCAATCCACCTGTTGGGAAAACACTGACTCAGATATTGGTGCACATTCAAAGTGTGGAGGTGCCCCTTTATGTTGAAATCACATGCCTCGTCTTATATCCCAAGAGATATTACATTTGCCAAAAGTACTGACAAAACTTTTGCAAAAAGTGGAGGTAGATGTGAGAGCTCAAACGATGTGGCAAAAAGTACACTAGAAAGTTATCTCCCACAATATTAGCCCAAGTGTTGATGGCAAACTGCTGCTGGTGTGATGAGGATTTCTATCACTCCAGATGTGGCCGCTTCGAGCGTTGAAATAATCATCCCGAGTAAAACATGCTTCATCCGAGAACAACATTCTTCCGAGGTTAGTCCGGATCTAAAACTCAAAAACCATAAGCATAGAGCGATCCGATGAGAGCAGTCTTTAGGAATCACAGCTAATACTCTTTGTAGATGATGAAGAAGTTGGTCACGCACAACACGCCATACCGTCGATTTGGAAAACTTCATATGGTGTACGAACACTTGTGGAAGGATTTGGCTCTACGCGGTTTAGAATTTCTTCTTAGAATACTACCTACCGTACGTGCTCTTCTTGGACGACAACACCAGCACCACCGCTTTTCAGGTTGCCACTTTCTCGAAGCTGACGATGAATGCGAAGCAAATGTGGTATATAATAAAGCTGATGGTGATTACATCTCACTTCGCCGTAAACAAGATGCATATGGGCTAGTTCCTCTACAGAAAAATTATCCATTTTCAAGACGAATTTCGAATAGATGGATAAACCTGTTTGGAAATATCCAACAATATACATGGCGATACAGCAATTTTTATTTCTTTTTCTTATGACAAGATAAAAATAAAAGAGAAAAAAGCTGATAATACCGTTTAATATTACAAATATAAACTGTGGATAACACAATAGGTGTCCCATATTAGTTGTTTGTGCCCATGTAGTTGAAAAGATAAATTATAAATTTAATTTTCTGTAGGGCCAAAATGGCTCATTTTCGGATATCAGTATGTTAACAAGGAATGTTTATTCTGGTGTCCTCTATAATTTCCCAACATCTGTCGGTATCTTTTTAGTACATCCTTTATACAAATACTAGGTCATTGCAGTTCAAACTCAATTTAACTGTATTTGTAACTAGGCAGTGAAAACCACCCCAGACAATAATTGAATGCAAAAATGCAAATATTCGACAAATTTACTATTAGGTAGATAATTTGACTTCATAAACTGACACTTGACAAAATTTCTCGAACTATCATTTAAGAGAACCTTCATTCGATAAATAAATAGCTCTCATGTAATTATTGTTCAATATCTACTATTATTGCTGCTTTAGACCGTATACAGTTTTTAATTTCTGCATATTATCAAAAAATCATTTACACAATATTTAGACGTTTATTTTTCCATTTGGTATTTGCAGATTGCTTGTAGGATGCAATAAATAACCAGCAAAAGTGCTATGTCCTGCTTATAAGTAGGCCAGAATAAGAATACGTAGACCATATATTAATTTTTGTTCAATTTTAATAATATTTATGCATAACTACTAAATTAGTTGATCTATTGTATAATTGATGCACATTTATGAAGAGAATTTACAGAGACCTACTACTTAGTAGTCTATAATTAAATTCTGAAAACTTTTACAATTTTTTCTGTCCCGTTCTTCCCGTAAATATTGTCTCAGAGTATGGCATAAATAATAAATGATTTAAATTTTTCTTGTTTATATACTGATCAGAGATGTTATTTTATTTCATATAGCGTGGGAACTTATGCTAACTTGTTTTCTCAACATAAAACAAATGTTATGGAATATTTTGCCCTTTTACAATTAGGTTGAAAAATATAGCTTGGCAAATATTATTTTATTCAAACGTGCAATGTTTTATTTTTGATAAATATGTGCGTACTAGTATTCCAGCCATTGTACTGTTAATAACTTTAGTTTTGGTTAATCGCTTTAAGAGTCACCAGTGCCGGAATAAACCAGTGATATATTCGACCTGACAAAAAAGTACGATAACTTAGGAATCAATATTCAATAATCATAAATGTCTAGAGGAATATACAATACACAAAACATCATTTTTACAGTGGGATATGTCATATATGCATTTACTTAGACATATTGCATTCGAATACGAAATGCAATGGCTAAACAACTCCATCGCACAAAATAATTATTTATGCAACGAGTATCTAGCGCCACTTTTCTGCACGTGGGAGAAAGTTTAAAGAATAAGCCGAAAAGCGAATTCTTTAGAAGTGCAAAAAAGAAGCTTTAGATAGGAGTTATACATGATTTTTGTCGGCTGCTACATATTTATGCTAAAAGAGATTTAAAAACGCCAACGTCGTTTGAAATTTAAAACTCTCTAAAAATCATGTTACGTATGCTTTTATTAGCTTAAATTGAAGAGTCATCAAATTTAATAAATAATTTTGACCGAAGTGTGTAATAAAGTGACAGAAGTGTGCAATATAGTATATTATGCAACAAGTTTATAAGTGAGAACACACGAACGAAGCGAGTGTTGCAAACCCACAAGTAAAAAAATACTCTTTATACACGAGTTTTATACATAATTGTTTGCAACACGTCTTTGCTAATTTCACTACATTTGTATGTATTTTAAACTTCCAATAGTTGGTAAGGCATGGTTGTCATGTCAACCTTGTAAAAAAGCTGTATATTGTTGCTGGTACTGTTACTCCACGTCAAATTCGAGATTAGCAGGTTAGGAATTTCGTCAGTCTGACACAAACTGACGCAAAACCTAACCTCGAATTTGACATATACAGCATCGCTAACAATAGTGTTTTTTATTTCAGATATTTTTTTTTATTTTATACTTATATTTTTATTTCGCACTTTTCAATAATTATATATGTGAGACATTAAAAAGTATCAAATAACAATTACTTATCAGTGAGGTGTTGCAAAATTTTTTTTTTGTAGTTATTATGATCATGAAAGTCTATGTCAAATTCGAGGTTAGCATGTTAGGTTTTGCGTCAGGTTTGACACAAACTGACTCAAAACATAACCTACTAACCTCGAATTTGACATAGGCTTACAGTCTTGCCAATTTCAAGTAAAAGTTTAGATTGCATTATGGAAAATTTACTGCATACCAACATACTTTTGACGTATGGAAAGTGTCGAATAACAGCCTCATTTAGGAAGTGGCAATCAAAAAATGAAATTATGGCTCTCTGATCTTACTAAGGCAGGTTTTTGACTATACACAGTTTACAGTTTATCAGTGTGTTTGTTACAAACACTAATGTAGCGTATTAGCCAATAAGGGCAAGAATGCTAGTTTTCGGACCAGTTTTGTTTATAAGACGGAAGTCGAAGTCCAGCGGCTACTGTTACGTTGTTGGCTAAGTAGGGGGTTGCGAATACAGCAGTAGTTCAGTAACCTCGTGATTTATTTGAACCTCTTAAACATCACAACTAATATTTAAATCACTCTAAAAAATGGTTGCGTTTGTTTTGAAGGCTGTTTGATCAGGGATGGGATTCTGTTGAACAAGCCCCGTACAATATTATAATATTCTACTTATTCAAACAAAATAAACATAACATAATCAACAGTGAACGAAAACAGACCATTTACATAAACACATGTTTCAAACAAGTAGATATGTAATTATATAAGGAGGTAAAAAGTGAAAAATTTTGTTTTTCATGTTTTTAGCGAAGCAAAGCTTTTTAGAGGGTCATCATAACTGATAGTCTATGGTATTTGTTTTTCGTAGATATTATGGCTAGATTTGTTAATCTGTCTTGACTGATTGATTACATTAAACCTGTTTGTATTAATTTTAATTGGTTAAAACTCTTTCCAACGATGTGATTGTCTCAGTTTGAGTTAATAGTTGTTATTTATGTAATCAGTGGGCTAAAGGCGTTATTAACATACGAATGCAGTGTAGTCCGAGTTATGGTAAGAGCATATTAATAGCGGTTAGTCCACGTATTAAAAACAACTTTTTATCTACGACTACGAAAAACTGAAAAAGAAATTTTGATCAGATGAAATATTTTTTGTCAAAGTAGAAGATTTTTACATCAACAATTTTGCAGTTTTATAATTTCCCTTTGATTTGTGGTGACACTTGCCATAAAACTAGTAATTATAGTCATGAGCGATTCTAAAAGTTGTCCATCGGACTTAATTGAGTAACCTAATTAAGTATGATCAAGCTTATGGACGTTTATTCAAATGGTGTGACGAGAAGAAAATTAAAAGTGAATCTACTGGGAAGGTGCTGTTAGTCTATTTCGAGAATTTGTCCAAACGTTATAAACCTTCAAGTCTTTGGGCGTATAATTCAATAATACGAAATCTATAAAGAAAAATGAAAATATCAGTAAATATATTCAGCTCGTGGCTTTCCTCAAGACATTATTTGAAAGGTATAAAGCTAAGAAATCAAGCATTCTAACTAAACAACAGTATGTAGTTTAGTATGAATGTAAACATATTATAGTGACTTTGATATTATAATTATAAATGTAATATAACCAATTAATAAATAAGTTCACCACACAATTATTTTTAGAATCTTG
>CALNHX010008747.1:35216-57116 GCA_940337035.1 Agriotes lineatus
CTGTGTCACTGACTTACATGATCAGCAGCGAGTTAAGTTTTCTTCACGTGGAAAACACTTTTTAAAAATTATAACTTTATTTATAAAAAGCAAAAAATACGGAGCTTACAATCGTCTTAATGTAATGGGAGCGAATGCAGAACTAACTTCTAAAAGCTGCAGCTGAAAGCAATCGGAATATGCACATACAAAGGCTTATTATAACTTATCTACAGATATGTCCTATCTTAGCAGTGTAAGCTAGTCTAGGCATGGTAACTCCTCCCTTATCAGAGGGAATATTATATTTTAAAATATAATATTCTATATACATATAAAGTGAACTCAATTATCCGAAGTGGATTTACAATGTACCAATGGTATTGGATCGAGTTCAATATTATTATCATTTATTTGCTGTCTTAAGGGCAGTATGTTAAGTAATTTCTGAGCGATCGATATTCGTTTACAGTAGACGTAAATGACTGTACATATAGTAATTATTAATATTATAAGAACAATAATTAAAGAACTATAACTCATATGTTTATAACTAATGGAATCGATATTTTGCAGTGTCGATATTTCATTTGTTAATTTTGTTTGACTCTGAATGAGACTATGAACGTTAATAGGTGCCAAGTCGATTTTAGCTATATCGGTTTGGGTTGAAGCAGTAATTTGTAATTTGCCAATGGATGAAATTTGAATTTGTTTTTCTTCTGTAGAAGATGATTCGAAAGTGGTTAAAAGTTCATTTTGGTTTATCAAAACGGAACAATCGTTTGTAACGTGAATTAGTATTGATCCAGTAGCGGTTTTTTTGGTAGGCTTTAATTTCGATTAAAGATTCATATAAATGTAAATTTCCAGGTTTAACGGGGTAAGGTAATTTTAAAGTCCTTTTAATGGTTGTTTGTAATTCAAATAGGTTTTTCGATATGAGTTCTAAAGCAGATAAAAGATCATCATTGTCTATTAAAGATAAGTGTAATTGTTGGTTTTGGGCGAAAGTTAGGGAGGTTTCTAGGTCTGTACAAGTCAAAATGAATAACTCCAAGGATTGAATTGACTGATCAAGGATGGCATAAGTAGAAAGTGTGCCTAAAATTTGATCATTGTCTATTTTGGTGTTAAGGATTATTTTATTTAAATTTTCATTCAAGAGTTCTTGATTTTTTGCAAGATTTTTAATATTTGTATTGAAGGTATTAATTGTGTCGTTTAGGATTTGTGCTTGTTCTTGTAATACAGTTTTTTGGGTGTCTGAGGATTTAATTAATTTACTGATAAGTTCGTCATATCGTCTGCCATCTTCTGCATTAAGGTTACCAGTGATAAATTTTATTATGTCGCCAAGTCCGTCTATTATCGCTCTTTTGGATCTGGTTTTAATGTGAATTTCGGGAAATAATTGTTTGATTAGTTTATCCGATTTATCTAAATATTGTTGTATTAGTAATAACTGGTTTTCATAATTGAAAGTGACTTCATGAGTGGTGGAGAGAGTATAAAGCGTAAATTGTTTATTCTTAAGCAAAGCAATAGTATTAAGCAGATTATTTTTAAGCGTATCGTAATTATATACTAATGGGGAGTAATCTATAGTTTTTATTAGAGTCCATGAGCTTTCTTTCATGAGAGCTCTTCCCTTGGTTAGGGGATATAACCCGGGGTTGTCGCGCAATTGTTGAATTGTCACGTCACTGTAGACGAAAGTCCAGGTGAGGGCGAAGAGGGTGAGTTTCCTGAAAATGGTATCAGGTCATTAGCGTGTCTTTTAATTGTCGTATGGTTGGGTTTATTTCGCAGATCGTAAGTGTCATGTTCATGCACTTTTTCTATTACGTACGGTCCTGCAAAACGTGGTTCTTTTTTATTTCGAGAATTTGTTTTGACATATACTCGATCGTTTATTTTAAAGGTATGCGTTTTACGGGATTTATTAATTCTGTCGTTTCGTTTTTCTTTTGTTTGGTTTTGTTTGTCTTGGAGGTCATTGTATAGGTGTTTCATTTTTTCCTTATGGTCGGTGACATAGTTTTCATAAAAGGTTTTGTTATATTCAAGATCAAAGGGGTTTCGGCTCTCGGTATGACCGAATAAAATTTCAAAAGGAGTATAATTTAAATTCGAGTGAATGGAATGATTGTAGGCTGACATACAATATTGAATCTTTTTAGTTTCGGGTATGTTTTTGAGTAATCGATAGTGTTCGAGAATTGTGGAATGAAGTCGTTCTACTACAGAGTTCGATTGGTGATTGTAAGGGGTTGTTACATGTAACTTAATTTTATGTAGATCTACAAAACTTTTTAGAGGTTGTTTATTGAATTCGCCATCGACGACTAGAGTGTCTGGTGCGGTAAAAGTAGTTATGAAGTTAAATATTTTTTCTGTTACGTCTATGAGATTACTTGACTCTAAATGGTATGCTTGGGCGAATTTTGAGAAAGCATCTATTATAGTAAGGTATTTTTGTCCTCCTATCTGAAATATATCTGCGTGCAAAGTATGGAGTGGTCGATTCTGAGTAGGCGTTAAATTTAAAGGTTGTTTTATTGGTTGTCTATTGTACTTTTGTTTCTTGCAAATTTGGCAATTATCTATATAATTTTTAATATCGTTGGCGATTCCCTTCCAGAAATACTTTCGTTTTAAGTGTTCAATGGTTTCCGGGATTCCTCTGTGATTACTTTTATTTTCGTGATAATTTTGAATTTGGCTGATTCTTTCATCTTTATCTAAAATGTATGTAACTTGGGTGGTGCATCTAAAAAATTTGGGGGTGTTATTATTAGATATTGAAATAATGTAGTTAGAAAATTCTTTGTATAAATCGTCCGTGGGAAAGTAACAATGGTAGTTCATCTTAGGCAAACAATGTTCGATTAATAATTCATTAAATTTATCATGCTTGTTGAATTGGTTGATATAAATTTGTATCGATTGGTTTCCGTCGATATTTGTTGTTTTTATTCGTTTTGGTAGGGGTGTCAATATGAATTCGATTTGATGTGGAAAATGTTGAAGGGGTTTTCCACTTATGGGTATAGCAGGGGTCGATTCTTCTTGCGTGTGTACTGTATCTGATTCTGATATTTGCGGATTTTGGATGTTTTGTTGTGATATATTTTCGTCATTTTCTGTATCAATGTTAATAGTAGGGATGTCAAAGAGGTCAGTGAGGTTGGGCGTGTCCGGTCTATTTGGCACTACGCTACAATTATCGATATTAGGTTCTGGGGTATCAATTCTGTCAGAATTTTGCAGAATATTGTCTATGTCGTTCATGATTTCATCTGTTACGGTTAGAGGGTGAATTTCAACACGAGAGAGGGCGTCTGCTACTTTGTTTATTTTTCCGGGAAGATACTTAATTTCAAAATCAAATTCTTCCAGCTTTAATGACCAACGCGTTAATTTAGAATTCGGTTCCTTAAGGTTCCGTAGCCACACTAAGGGTCTGTGATCAGTAAAAAGTGTAAATTTAATTCCAAATAGGTACGGGCGAAATTGTTTAGTTGCCCAAATGATTGCTAAAAGTTCTCGCTCGATTGTTGAGTATTTTTGTTCCGTTTCATTTAAGGTTCTCGACGCGTAACAAATTGGTTTCTGATTTTGAGACAGAACGGCTCCTAATGCAAATTTAGATGCGTCTGTAGTAAGTTCAAATGTTTTTGTGAAGTCCGGGTATTGTAAAACTGGTTCATTAGTAAGAATTGTTTTGGTGTGGTTAAAAGCTTTTATAAAGTCGGGGGTATGATGAACATGGTTATCCTTTTTTAAACATTGAGTTAAGGGTTTGGTTATCTTGGCAAAATCCTTAATAAATTTTCGATAGTAACCCAATAGTCCTAAATAGCTCTTGATTTCAGTTTTTGATTTCGGTAAAGGAAAGTTTTGAATTGCCTGTATTTTCGAAGGGTCTGGTCGTATTCCGTTTGGTATTATTATGTGTCCGAGGTATTTTACTGACTTGTGCAAGAATTCGGATTTATCCAACTGAATTTTTAGATTTGTAACACGGCATCTCTCGAAAATGCTTTTTAGTCGTGAAATGTGTTCTGTTAAGGAATTTGAATAGACAATTACGTCGTCTAGGTAGACAAGACATTGTGTAGGGGTGAGACCTGTAAGGGCGGTATTTATCATTCGTTGGAAGGCAGCTGGGGCATTTTTTAAACCGAAGGGTAAGCGTTTAAATTGAAAATGTCCCTCTTCTGTAGAAAAACCGGTCTTTTCACGATCTTTGTCTTCAATTTCGATCTGGTGGAAACCAGAAGCTAAGTCTAACGTTGAAAAATAGTTAGCACGGCCTAAATTATCTAACACTGTTTCTATGTTGGGAATGGGGAACTTATCTTCAATTGTATTCTCATTTAGCTTACGATAGTCGATAACTATTCGCCATTTCCTATTTCCGGAGGCGTCCAGCTTTTTGGGTACTATCCAAATCGGGAAATTATATGGACTTTCGGAGGGTTCAATAATGTCGTCCTCTAACATTTTGCCTATTTGATTTTTAACTTCTTCACGGTGCACGTGAGGATAGCGGTACGTTTTGGAAAAAATGGGAATTTCGTTTTTTGTTCTAATGTGATGTTTCGTTAAATTTGTTGACGATAAGGGTATCTCTGGATGATGAAAAATTTCTTTATACTCGTGACATAAATTTGTTAATAGGGAATTCTCTTCAGCGTTTAGATGATCTGTACGTAAATTATCTTTTAAATTTTGCAAAAGTAATTTCTTTGTATGATGTTTATGGGAATTTTGATTAATATGTTCGACATTATGGTTATTAATTTGAATATTGTCATTATCGTTAGTTTCTATATAATCTTCCAAATAAAGTGGATTATTAATTGTCAAAAGTTGTGGTTCGTCTGACGTATTAATAACAGTGGTACAAAAATAGTTGTTGTGTAAGCGGACTAAAGCAGACGGCATAGCCAAATCATTTGTAAAGTTAAGCTTTGGTGCAATTTTATTACCATTTTTACCTACTGCAGGTATTTTTATCACTTGTTCTGTTCTTGGGGGTATAGTATGTGCTACTAATGTATTTTTAGTGATTTTCGAAAAGTTTCCGGAGCAATTTCGTTTTTGTATTTCTTTTTCTGTTTGGATTTCGTTAAAATAAAAAGGAATTACTGTTTTTTCAGTTTGTATGTGATTCCAACGGTAGTCAATGTTCGCGGGCAATTTTGCTAGTAAGTCCGAACCAATTAGACCTACGTATTCTGGGTGGAAGTTATAAAGATAAACTAAATGATCTCCTTCTTCATTGAAAAGACTGGGTAAAGGAATTTCTGCTACATATTGATGGTTTGTTTTGCCATGTGAAGTTATAATTTCGAATGGGTGTTCGTAAATGGATTCTGGAAAATGCTGGTAAACAAATTCGGGGGATAATATTGTTTTGGAACTGCCAGTGTCTATTAAAAGTTTTTCGTTCGTTTTTGGGATAATGATGAATGGTAGAGAAGATTTTGGATTTATCGAAAAGGATTCAAGTTGTTCTCCGAGGCACATATTGGAAAATTTGCGTCATATGTTGGGAAATTTACATTGAGTGTTTGTTCGTTCGCGTCATCTGCTTGTTCGGATAACATATCTGGGAAGTTATTGTATTCGTCGGTATTAGTGTATCCTAGTTCGTTTTGAGAATAATCGGTTGTATTTTCTGGAATGTAGCTGAAATTTGGATCTAGCTCGTTCTCAAAAGAAACATCTGCATGATTTAGTTCTTCACAGTGAAAGTTTCTGGGTTGAGAACTTTGCTGGATGTAATTAGTACGTTGATTTTGATTGAAGTTTGGGTAAAAAGGTCTTTGGGGTGGATTGGTACGTTGACCTTGATGTGAGGCCGGTCTTTTCTTTATCGTACTTGTATCCATGGGTTCTGGGCGATTTTGGGGTACAAAATTTCGTTTAGGGGCAAAAGCATTTTGACTAGGTCCTCCAAATCTTGGATTTCCAAAATTAGGATTCATCCCAAACTGTCGAGGTGGTAGATTGGGGTTAAAATTTTGTCTGAATTGAGTAGCTTGATTTTGTTGGCGAAACATAGCATTAGGGTTGTGATTAAAAGGGTATTGATAATTTTGGGAAGGTGGTATAAAATTTTGTTTTGGTTGGAAGGTTCTGTTCTGAAATGTTTGATTCACAGGTGTTAATCTTTGTTGCGGGTAGTTGTGATTAATTTTTTGAAAATACCGAATATCTAATTCCTCTTTTACATACGTTAGGGCTGTCTCAAGGTTTTGAGGCGCTCTACTACGAAGAAAACTGCCTAGGGGTTCTAAAAGTCCTCCAACATAGGTTTTTAGGGCTAACGATTTTGAATCTTCTAGTTTGTAATTTTTAATAACTTGTACTTCCGGTCCTAGCGAAATTTTTGAGTTGAGAATAGCCAAAAGTGACCTAATCCTATTGTAGAAATCAATGGGTGATTCCTTTGGCGATTGTCTCATTCGAGTAAGATCAATACGAATGTTAAGTTCGGATCTTTGATCTCCAAAGTTACCAATTAGGGTTTGTTTCAGTTCATTCCATGAGTTATAAACTTGTCCGGCTACAACTTCTAGGGCTGCGCCTTTCAGTCGATTACGTGCTGATGACAATAGTAATTTATTTATGTACGCATTAGCGTCTTCTTGTTGAAATTGGTTTACAATGTCTTCAACAGCTCTGATATATTCAGAAAGCTCTGAAGGGTTTCCATTATATTGCGGAATCTCGTTCAGTAGGCTAGTATGAAAACCTACTGGATATCCCGCAAAGGGTGGAACTTGTTGAACTTGCGCTTGGGGAACTGGCTGCTGTTGTTGCATAGCCATTTCGTAATTTAGTCGAGGAGGTCTTAAAATTGTTCTTCTATTTATTTGAATTTGGGGTTGAGTTCCCTCGTTTTCACTTTCACTAGATTCACTCTCGGATGTCCTATCGCTTTCGGACATAAACTTAAAATTATTGTGTACCTATCATGTATAATTTTAACTTAAACTAGTGCACTGCGGGTTCGTGTGCTTGTTGAATCCACAGCGTGTCTAATAAATCTTTATCGGCATTAAATGTTAATCGCTACTCGATATAACAATGCTTAGATAAAAATCTTGTAAAATGTATTGTTTTATTGCGTCGACTGTCGTTAGAAGGTATATTTACACCCTTTTAGGCAACCTAATGACGTACGATCGACACGGGACTGTAATATTTATTATTATTGTTTAAGGGTTGCAATTGGTAAATGGATAATAATCGTGCTGCCTATTCGTCTATCGAAGTAGGAAATTACATCGATTGATTATGCCAGTTACTTGCTTAAAACTAAATTATTATTTTGACACTGTTGCTCTCAAAGGCGAGCGTTACTTAGAACTAAATTTTACTCACATAAACATATTTTCTTGACGATCCTTTGAAGCGGGTGGAATCGTCTAGGTGTCTCCAATAGACTGGGTGTCTCCAATAGACTGGGTGTCTCCAATAGACTGGGAAACTGGAACCAGCGTTGCTATTAACCGGGGCGATGTTTGTCCCACTCGAACAGCGGTGTTGGTCCTAGTTGTGATTTTTCTGAATGAAGTCGACTTCCTTCCTTCGGCGATGCTTGTCCTCCAGACAGGAATCGGAACTTCAAAGGCGGTGGCAAATTAAGACCTTGGAAAGTCAAGGAGCTGAAGTTTGATTTTTGATTTTCGAAAAATCTCACTAGAGCCCTTTTGCCATCCTACAGCGACTGCGCCAGTTAAGTTTTCTTCACGTGGAAAACACTTTTTAAAAATTATAACTTTATTTATAAAAAGCAAAAAATACGGAGCTTACAATCGTCTTAATGTAATGGGAGCGAATGCAGAACTAACTTCTAAAAGCTGCAGCTGAAAGCAATCGGAATATGCACATACAAAGGCTTATTATAACTTATCTACAGATATGTCCTATCTTAGCAGTGTAAGCTAGTCTAGGCATGGTAACTAGCGGGAAAAATTTATAATTAGAGCGAGGGATACTACACTTTATAAATTGATAAGTTTCCATTAAGAATTGACTATTAAAACTCAGGGAAAATTAAAAGAATGTAATATGTATTACCAAAAATAAATGGTTTATTGCTCAGGGGGTCGGTTCATAAAATTAAGTAAAAACATTTATATAACAAATAATTTATTGTATGACCATTACTTTCTGATATTAGGTCAAATGTACTGTTCCCACCTGACAGTTAAATAATCTTTAAATTTAGTGCAGTAAACAAGTGCAAAAATAGCGTAAAATTTAATTTTAAACTCAAAAATGGCAAGAATGCGTCAGTTAAATACGATTAATTCTGTGACTTAGCAACGGCTAATCTCTTTTTGTTTCTAGTGTGACGTAAACCCACGTGCGATTCACTTTTGTTCAATTTCCGGCAAAAACTGCAACTGCCGCCTCCACTCGCACTTTTTAGGGAAGCCAGCTAAATTACCCGAGGCTCGATGGATCTGGGACTCTGGGAACACGTTGAACTTCTCGGAAAAAGCCTATTCTTAACGAACCCCAGTTTCTGGTATCACAAATGACTTTTTATTCAAAATTTAATACAATAAATGTGGAGCTCAATTTGCCCCCAACATAAAAAATGTAAGCTTGTTTGATTAATTTTTTAACAATTGATTGTCTCGTAACTAAGCAACTAGATTTACAATTGTTTAAAAGCAATTAGGTTTGATTACATGTTTGAACTTATGGACTACAGTTTTGATGTTATGTCTTTGCATTTTCATTAAACTGTCCTTTTATTGGGACAAATGTCACCACACTTTGCTCTGCTTTTAATTTTCACTTTGGTTTATAATGCACGGGTACACTTGAGTTCTTTTAGCATCTCACTAATTGTCTTTCGATCGGTTGCCTTACATTTTTCCATTGCTCTATTGCAATTATTGCTTTGATAGCACTGTTTTTCGTTTACCTTTCAGTTAACTTGCTGTTTGTTGACTTATAAACTTTTAATATATAACGCTCATTCAATTTCTGTACTTAACAAATCATTCTGTATCATTTTATTCACATTATGTTTGACGTTACTAAGCTCAAATCCGTCAGTTACAAAGTAAATTGCATTTGGCCCTTCCGAACATTTATCATATCTGAAACTCTGAACGTAACCCTTCTGAAACCTGCCTTAGCTCATTCTAACTTTTATCTCTCAAATTATTAGTTATTGCTGCTCACATCAAGTGCACTTATTATTGAAAAATACTAATTATCTTGCAATAAATAAAATATTCAATTCTGTGCTCATTTGACCGTATTCGTTTAGTTAATAAGGCAATTAGAATTGCCGTGGTCAGTAAAACATTACAATATATCACGCTATATTCCAAATTTTGTACTATTTAATAATATAATTTAGTGGCGTATGACGCGTGTATCAGATTTTCTAACAAATTTAGTGTGGTGTCTCCATTCAAACCTCTACTTCCTTTATTATATGATTTCGGAGGACTTTACGCCCATTGCCATTATATAACAAACCACTTCTGGGATTGAATCGTGTCATAGTTGAGATAAAAGTACTCAAGGTCTCGACGTGTAAACCATGCCAGAGGTGATACTCTTCGTAAAGTGGGTAAAATTTTGAGTTCTTCTATCTCAACAATACCACTGTCCATTCCCGGAAGTCGTTCGTTATACTTTATTGAAGTTATTAAGGAGCGTTTCTAACTGTAGGTAAGCTCCAAATTTTTCAGTTTGGCTTTACGTAAAATCGCAAATTATTTAATAGAAATAAAGAAATGTGTTACACTTTATTGGAAACCATCTTTTATTGAGAAAATATAACATAATGCGTGCAATAAAAAATATCTCAGTTTCCTTCTTAGTTTACCCAAAACATATGATAGATCTAGGTACTACATAAACCAAAAACTTTAAACATTTGCTTGTACATCCCCACAAAAGCTACCTATACAATTTTAAGACAAAGGTTGAAATCATCATCATCAAATTTTAAGCTGAATTCAAAAATGTAATAATATACGGGGTGTTCTATTTAAAATAGGGAAATATTAAATGCATTAATTGCGTTTCTTAATTTTATTTGGGCCAAGATAACTTTACAACTTGTATCCAGCTCAGTTGACAATCGGTATTGTCCTCGAAGAATTCCCCGAGATTCCTCTGAGCAGGCGTTTTTTCAGGAACCTCTTTCTTCTTGCGTAAGGAACAGCTATTTAAAACCAGACAACCTCGTCTCTCCAGATATTCCAGATTGACTTACTTTAAGCAAGACGAAGGCTTTGGTCAGCTTCAAAAACATATTAACTCCTAATAAATATACTTCAGATATACGTCAAATTCCGGTGTTCGTGTATATAATTCTCTATATTTATGTACCTACTTTACATATTAACATATTTGTGTTATATGTATGTACGTATCTGTTAATGTTATTTTGTGTTCTCAAATAAATAAAAAAATATGTTATTGTTGTCTGCACCGGTTATTCTTTATTAAATACGCACGTAACTCTTCACCGACACAAAGCAACCTCTTTAATATCTGATTTATTAGAACCTCTTCATTTATTTTTGATTATAGAATACTTCTGCAAAGTATGTCCCCTCATTTTAGAAATATTATGTATACCTGGGACAAGTAGAAACTTGGGTCTTGAACAGAAAAAACCATACACAGGTTACAAGTACACCAGTGGTCCATCGAAAGGAAATTAGTAGGAGTCGCCCTTCCAGACCCTAAAACAAATGTAGTGATACGTCAAAGAACTCCGATTATCAATATAACAAGAAGAATCGCTACAATCAAGTGGAACTGGGCAGGCCACATAGCTAGACACCCTGAAAATTGGAACGGCACTTGTACAAGATGGTGAGACCTTGGGGCGAAAGACGAAGCGAAGACCACAACTACGGTAGTACAACGACCTAAAAAAGAACAGCTGGTCTAAACTGATATTCGTACCAAGCGGCCCAGAATAGAGACACTTTTAATAATATAAGAAAAACCTATATCAATCTGATAGAAAACGGCTAACAAATAGAATGCTAGAGAATAGCTTTCTATGAAATTAAATTATACTGCTCAACAAATGAGCTGAACCATTTGCATATATTGGTGCAATTTTTAAAAATATTTTCCAAAAAGACATTAATAGTATTTTAGGTAACCTTTCAGGATTGTGTCACTATAAAAAGCATTTCTTTTCCTAATTTAGTTTAAATAAAACTATGCTCATTAATAAAATATTATCATTTGAACATTTTGAATTTTGTCCAAATATTGATAGCTCATTGCATATAAAGTATGCCAAATCGTTGTCAAACATTTTTAAACGTTCTGAGGAGACTCAAAAAACTATTGAATTTCCTTTTTTTGTTCTTCCTCTTTTTTTGTTAAATAAAGTGTTTAAAAATTTTATTTTTTTAAATTTTATTAAGGTGATTTTGTTAATGCTTCAGTTGATACTTGAGGACAGTGCAATTAAACATGCTTAATATGAGTATACTATAAAACAAAAACGTTTATATATATTTTTACTTAATGACTTAATGTCACAAATACAATTTTTATGGGTGATCCGGTTCATTTGTTGAGCAGTATATATAAGATATGTTTCATCGGACTTTTTCCACTGTGTTGAGTGTTTATCACACAATGTTTTGGTAGTTTCTGATTTACTCCCGTCCTTAGATGAATGAACTCCTGGTTAGTCCTGAGGACCGATTTTTTGTACGTTTTATGACGTACACTCGTGCCTACCCCGGAGTTCAAACTTAACCACTGATCGCTGTAATTACGAGTCTGACACTCTTACCACTAGGCCACCAGCGCGGTGATAAATACTCGAGACAGTGGAAAAAGTTCGATATAACATATCATAATAGACTACTGTCAAAAAATGACATCATTCAGAGAATTATATAGACTTGGCATTTAATTTTAAGGTCATAATACGATCACTAATGGAATTATACCCAGTGGCATACTTGTCAAAAGCTGTATTAAGACCAAAAGCAACTACGTTTCTACTTAATTAATGGTTTCCTGCATAATTTACAATGTTGCCCTTAAGATGTGTTTCACTTAGGCTTAAGCATGGAATATTTAGTCGAGGCAAAATACTAAATAGAGTAAACACAATTTCAACTAATAATTGTAATTAGAAACGCTATACACGGTACTTCGGAGACACTATCTTCTAAAAGATCTGCTAGAAGATAAAGTAGAAGGAAAAAGAAGTCCAGATCTGAAATATAAGAGACTGGACAAAACAAAATAGCCTATTGCTTTTAGAGTAACTCAAGATTGTAGAGAATTTGTTATAACTACATTAATACATTTTTCTTATATTGGGCAAGGGAATTTCTATAAAAAATATGATATCTAAATTGTTAAGTTGGCGTGCTAACCGTGCAATTTTCAAGAGATGGATTGAGATCAGTAAACCCTCAGCATTCAGACTCAAACTAACCTATATTTTTGTACAAATTGCTACTATTATTTTTCTTCCTACCTCGATATTGGTATTGTACTTACTTTTAGCAGTGCTTCATTTATTAGTAGCTTAATTTACTTTCAGAAAATAAAAGACTTAACCTTAATATAACCAACCTTTAGGATTATTCTTGAATATTGGTTTTTAATACAATGAAGACCTCTTGTTTTTTTCTTGTGTGATTAACTTAAACCTGTTTTTCACTATATTTAATCGTAGTAACTTTAACTTCTCAGCTTTTATATTTTTGAAATAGCACCCTGCTACATGCAAAGCATATCTAATATAAGGCAGAACCGAATTCTATGGAATCCATTTCGCCACCTTTCCAAAAACAAGATGATTTATGTATAATTCTTTCTTCTAGAATTTAAAGATGCCGTAACGACATCATAATGCCAAGTGAAAATTTGAAGAACTAGCTATGAGGTCATCTATGACATCACAACATGCCGAGCACGATTCCTGAAAACTCCCATTCTCTCTCACCATGTAAGTTCTTCTGTGAAATGTTCTAGATCTACTTAAGATTGCACGGAAAATATCCATAAATTAATATTTTTCCAAGTAAGTCATTATCTGGGGCGCATTAATTATTCATTACACCGTCAGGTATTTTTGAAAACAAGGAACTGCAGCAGCGAAATGCAAAAATGCCGCAGAAATCAGCTGCAAAAAGAGCAGCGCGTCAGAGAAATTAAAAGAGAAAAATGCCCTATCTCAATCACTGCATAGGGCCGTAGGTGGCATGCGCGATTACGATCAGTCTCATGTATTGCAGTACGGATACGCCGGAAACGACCAATGGTGGAATATGGAGTGGTTTACGGGGGTGCCAGAAAGAGGGCAAACGTGGAATGGGCCCCGGACGCGCATTGGCCCCCGGCGCCCAACTAACCCCTTAAATCGACCAATGGGCTCCCGCTCCGGGACGCCAAACCCCGGAGTCAATACTCCGGCACCGCGCAACAAGTTCAGTTCACAGCCGCTTGTGTGGCAGCACCTTTACCTCTTCGCCGACGCCAATTTTTTAAAGTTAGCCGCAGTTTTTGACGGGGTTGTCAAAAGGGTGTTCATCAGGTTGCTGGTACAAAGCCCGCGTCCGGCCTTGCGGTGTCCTCGGTGCTTCCCCTGCGATGTTATCCGAAGTGACTGCAAGATAGTGCCGGAATTCCACACGCTATTTAAAAGTTTAGCAGTTTATGAATGGAAATGTTGTGTTAATGAGTGTCTAATGAAATACAACAGCCATGGTAAGCACCTGATTAGCGCTTATGTGATTATTTGTTGTCTTTAGCTCCGTGGCACGTTTACGCTACCTGTTTTGCAATTTATCTCAGATCTAGGACACGCTTCCTTTATGCTAAAATGGGAAACTGTAGGGCCTGTTGAAGTTCTTTTTTATTGTGTAATTAAATAAGAATATTATGCAGAACTCTACAAAATTCAAACAATTAACACAAAACTTATGTAAGATTTTTAGCGTAAATGTATTCTTCTCTCTGCTCTCATTTGTCTAGGTTCACGACCTGCTTTAGTCAATCTTGATTGGATATTCCAAATATAAGTTTAACATTTTCCGGAACTAGTTGTAAGAGGGTTTTAGAAAACAGTTTTTTTTATTTTTGAATATTATTTACCAGTGCTCTCTCTTTTGATCTTTTTTATGTTAATAATGTGTTTGATAATATTTATTTCACTGAAGTACAAAATTCAACAATTATTAACTGACTGGGCTTATAGCTACTATCGAACAAATGCGCTTACAAACTAGAAAAATATTGACTCTGCGTATTTTAAATGCTTTACTACTTTGAACTACTTGTTTACAAAATTAGATGCACGTGGAATTGGAAACGGTACGTACTTGGCGAGCCTGTCGATCTTCTTTTTCTTGCTCTTGTCAAATATGGAAATTTTTGTTTAATGAGTATTTTATGAACCATGCAGTAGTGATAAGCATCAGCTAAGCATTTATAGAGTTATTTATTGTCTGAGTAGCAAGCTTAGGTTACCAAAATATAATTTATCTCAGAACCTACAGTACTTTTTTTTAGATCTAAAATGTAGAAGAACTGACTAAAAGTAAATTTTTAGACCTCTTCTTTACTTGAACCAAAAATGTAAAAGCTTTGGTAATATTAATTAGTGGTTTTTCACAGCAACATAGTTTTATTAGACATATAAAATCGAACAATTAATATACATATAATGTTGTAACGTGTCTAGCTTAAACGTAAGGCTTGCTTAAAATTTCCGAGTCTTTTCGGTACTGTTTATGCTTTTTTTTAAGGAAATTCAAATTTCAAAGTTCTAAAAAGCTTCTAAAGTAATTTTGCAAATTAGTTTTGTCTCAATTAGTATTTTATCAATTAAAATATAATTTACGATTAATTCATGCACCAAATGAGTGGAGTGGAGTGAAATGTAGTGACTCAGTAGTAGAATTTCCGATTCGAGACCAGAAAACCTGAATTTGATCTCCAACGGTCTCAATCACTAGTAAAATGTAGTGCCAACTTTACCACATTTCCCCAATCCAGCCTTATTTTAAAACATTCGAGTAATTATGTAAGTTTACTTCTCTAAGTAGAACATCTAAAACTGCAAACATGGCGATAGTTTTTGTTAAAACTTGTTAATCTTTTTGTAATTTTGTTGTTAGCTGTAGGTCTGTAATTTATTTGAAATGCCAGTTAAGAGATTTACTTTTTTGATAAAAATCTAATTTTCATTTTTGTGTACTTTACAACTAGCTTTTTAACTTGGGTTAAAAGGAAACGCTGCAAATATTCACTATAGCAAATGGTTTTTAATTAACATCAGAGTTTTACTTTAAGAAAATATTTAACTACAGCTTCACAAAAATAAAGAAATTAAAACACATTGTAATGTTTCTTTCCTGCATTTTAGATTACAGTTATAAATACCTAAACTATCAATACTATTTTGGAATCGCTATTTATGTATCAAGTTGCAAAATGAAACTATTTCGCTAAACGTGAAGTTTGTCCTAGGAGCGCTAGCGCGTTGAGGGTGAGGATGAGGAAGCTGTCGAAGTTTTTCAAAACGAAGTAAATATCATCCCAAAAATATGTTATACAAATTGGTGTATTTACTGTGACAGAGAAATTCTAAAAATTTGGGCGAAAATACGAACTGATTTGAACTTCAAGTATCAGTGACCTTTTTGTAATATATAATAATAATGATGATAATAATATATCTTTATTGCGCAACAGGAAACCCTACTTGCAGGACATATATATCTATATATATGTTAATAATAGGAGATCGCCGGTCTTCTGCCTCAGAGCCCAAGTGTTATAGCTGGGAAGGCGATCTCCTGGTGAAGCTTAAAGGATTATTTCAGTATCCAGCTTCAGGGACCAGTAATTATGGCTTAGAAGGCATACCCTTGTAGATGGCGAACGAGTAAAATCGTTAAGATTAATAGTTATTCATTAATTGAAACCTATTCCTTTCATATACAAAATTTTACTTATTAAAAAACACGCGATAACCTCGTAATATCTGATGATCTAATTGTTAAAAGTAAACATAAAAGAATATTTAACAAAAGCCTCAGTGCGTCCACACGATTGTAGATAAATTTTAGTGAATAATGTTGTGTAACATTATAGGCAACCGTTAGGCCGATCAGAAATGCTGACTTGCTATTGCAGCACCTTCGTGAGTTTGAAAGCAGATTTCAGTAATGTTCAATCTTGTCAATGAATTTGTTTTAAAATTTCAAAACGAGTATAACTAATGTTTAACAAGGTTAAACAAAACATGTTTCCTTATGTCAAACTTAACAGAAGGAAAACAGCAGTTGTAATATAGTTAGATTAGATATATTTTTTCATTATTCTAAGAATGTAGATTATCCACAATTCCACCATAAAAATTTTATTGGCTAAGTATGTGACAGAGAAATATCTAATTCTGTTCTACAATTTCAATAGTTACAGAAACCTCTCAAAAAGTAAGAGCGATTTAACGCTAACTCATTTTTTTCACAACTAAGTATTTGCTAGAATTCCTACCTCTTACCTCAACTATCACAAGGTTCAATCCTGGAAGTCGTACGTTACATAATGGCAATGACCGAGAAAGTATTCAACATCAAGTTCTAAAACCTTTTAAAACTGCAACTAATATAGCTAGGTTTTGGTTGAAGTTTGTTAGTCTTTCTCTGCATATATCACAGAATGGAGATAGTTGTTAATTTAGATTTTCAAAGTTAGTACGCATCTTTATCATTCTAAACATCAACTCTAAAGCAATCTATTAAGTTAAAATGGCCGAAATAGCTTAACTGAAAGAAAACGCTATTTTAAACCTGCTCGTCCTCTAACAATCGACTAACAATATCAATTTAACCACAGGAAAAGAAGCAGACCAATAAAGATTACGAATGAGACTCACTATCCTGTAGAACAAATCAACTTGTTTGTGATGAGTACAATATTCATATATTGTGTGACTGTCCTAAATATCAGTAGTGTAGATCAGGGGTACGTAAACTAGGGAGCGCGTCTTTATTTGGGGGGCGCGACAAATGATGCGAGGGGCACGATTATATCCACGATTTCATTTTAACTGCAAGAAAATTTCGTTTTTTCGAAATTTTCCTTAATTTGCGCTTTTCTTATTGATATTTTAAAACGTGATATTTATTTTTGTATTCATATTGCAGTATAATTCATTTATTTATTAATATTTGATTTTAAATCTGTTAAAAAGTTCATTTTGCGGATTTATTTAAAATTATTTTATTATTTTCAGATATAGCATATTTTGTAACATACTATATATTTCTCAAGATTATCTTGGTGTTTAAACTCCCCCAAATATCAAATCTTGATAAAAATATCTTGCCAGTCATGGTATGGGACTCAAGTTTCTATTTTAAATAAAAATTGGGGCGCGACATAAAAAGTTTGCGCACCCCTGGTGTAGATTCCATCACCTTAGTGGTGATTTCAACAAACTTTCATTTCTCTGAAAACTTTGTTAAGTAAAGGTAGTAAGTCGGAATGAAAGTGCTGCAAGACCAATGTATAATCCATTCACGATGTTTTTTCTCCCAGTAGGGTGTTATATAATTTTACAACTGGATTATTGACATTGTTGCAATTTTAATAAACAAGAAACAAAATTGTTAACCTAACATAGCCTGCTGGGAGGAGGAAACATCGTGAATGGATTACTCAGTTTTCGAAATTTAAAAAAGTAAACAATATTCAGGAAAAATATTCTGTGAAGAGATTTTCAAAAATAGTTCCTGTATTACTAAATATTATCTTAAATATTTTATTATTTTGTCAATGTAATTATTTAGTTGCCTTTTAAAGCTTACACTAAGCCTGACAATTTTCAGGAAAAGCGATCTGTTGAGAACAACTTTTCTATTTTTTTCTGTTTTTTTTTTAATTTACTTAGTCCCTTTACAGCCGTATTAACAGTGTCGAGGTTGTAAGATCGCTTTGATTTTCATTAGGTATCTGTTTTCATAATTTCCGGTTTCTTGCTTTCGTTTTTGCTTCCGCCCGTGATAGTTCTCTTTTCTGCAAGTGCTTTTCCAGCTATATTAATTCCATTTGTTTCTGGGCCTCCCTGGTGATCTTCCCTCTGATTCCACACTACACTTTGCGTTTAACCTTTCTCTATTTTTTTAATTTCTAATGCGATCGCCCAGCACATCTCTAAGAGATTTCAATGGCTTGCAACGTTTTTTTTTTTCGTCTTTTACAGCACGTACTCAATCTTTGTTTGCCTGGGTATTTCTTATTTATAAAACTTCGATTTAGTTTGCTTGTAGCTAGAATTTTTTTATTTAATCTACTTCCATTTTTCAATTTTCTTGTATTATGTATCCCAGATATTTAAGACATTTCACTTACTTTTCTGGTTTAGATTTTCTAATTGTAAGCATTTGGATTTTTACAATTATTTTGTTGCAATTTCTATTATTGAAGTACAAGTTAACTTCGTCCAAAATAGTTGGTTTCTTAGAGGAAAATTAAATTGACACGAGTTAAAAATTTCAAACATAGCAAAAATATAAACACCTTCTTAATTGAAATCTTTTTCATTTTGGAAATATAAAGTTAATACATTTTTAATGAAATATACCACTCCATTGATAAGCGTTTTTCTAATTCCTTATGTTTGTATGACATCTTTGTGAGTTCACAACCTTTGGCCGTAAACATGACATATTTGTTTGAAACAAACTAAATTTGGAATTCCAAGTAAGTTTGAATATAATTTCTGAAAAATAAAACAATTAACACGATGCAAATTTACATTTAAAAATTGACGAAAACATATTCTAAAGCAATCTTGATATCAGTTTTCGCGTTTTCTGTCTACTGTTATTTTACCAACTTAAAAACTTTTCATCTTCTTCTTCTCTTGTGTTGCATTTACATTTTTATTGGTTATAACTCACTATTAATGTTGATAATCTAATAATGATCTAAGGTTTCTTACTAATAGTAGTATCAAATACTACGAATTACGAAAAATTTTAGTGGTTAGATTTTAGATACAGAAGCTCATTAAAAAAAGGAAATGAGCACTTCTTTCTGGATGCTTTATTTTGGATATCATTAGCTAGTTTAAATAAATAGCAGAATGTAAATTATTTTTCTAAATATAGTGAAACAATAAACGTTTATCAATATGAAGTTATGTCCAAAATAAATGCACGTGTTTACGAATTTACATACCGATATATTGAAGAAATGTGGTAAGACGAAACTAATTGCCTGATCTTTCCTCAACGACACATTTTTAACCAGTAACACTTGTATGAACCAACAGGGACATTCTTTGTAAATAAATTCAAATGGTTTTGAAAAATAAAACTGTTGTTTGTTAAGAAATGTATTTGGTATCAAACAAAGTTTAGTTAATTCAAAAAATCAAAAATACCGGGTGATTATAAATGCTTTTCCATCAGTTTTGACACAAACTGACACAAAACCTAACCTGCTAACCTCAAATCTGACATAGACTTACACTGCCACCATCATATTATTCATATAACAAATATTTCAAGCCCACTTGGTGGAAGAGCATTTATAATCACCCGGTATATTTCGCTGCATGATTTTTCGCAATATATAGTTTACTGTGTTTAGTCATTGGTTACTTGATTGAGGCACTAATTTACATGGGAACTATTATAACACAAAAGGGAGTCAAAGTAAAAATTTACATGTTTCCAGTTTTTTCTTGTCGCATCATAATTAACTACAGCTACTTTTAAGTATCAGATTTCCATAAAGCCATCTCCCTTGTTGTTCACTTTAAATATGTATACGTTGTGTAATTTAAAGGTGAGGTTAGAATACAAACCAAAGTTTTTCTAACATAAATATAAAGTGGTTAAGTAATTTAAAGAGGTTAGAATATGAACCGCCCTTGTTGTGGCAATAATATCTTTAATATATAAAAGTGTATTAATTTACGGTTATGTAAACATAAGAACCAAATGAGCTGTTTCTTTCAAAACAAGTTCAAAATTACAATATAGTTTCGAATACTTGAAGCAATTCTTTGATTTAAAAAAATCCTGTTAATTAAGGTGCTTCAAAACGTTCATAATTATTTCAAAACGAAACATTTTTCTCTGTGGATATTCAAAATGCCTAACTTCTTCATACCGGGCGAATTTCAAACCACTGCAAATGTATTCTTTTATTTGCCTAGATGCCTGTAGCCCAATCCCGGTCGAGCAGCAGAATGCAGCAGTACGACGACGCCACGCATGAAGAAGCTTCTCAGATCGCAGGAGAGGGCGCCATGAACGGGGGCGGCGGCGGCGTCGGCGTCGCCGAAACAGCTCCACCAACGCCACGTGCCGAGAAGGCGGTGAACCCTATCAGTAGTTCGGGGGCAGCCGCGAATAACGGCGCCAGTAAGACGGAATCCGACGAAGAGGAATACGAGGAGGAGCGCGAGCCCCCTCGCATCGTCAACCTCGCTCCCAACGGCGGTGGCGGCGGCTACTGGCGTCAAGGAGCGGCCAGCAGGCCCTCCAGTCCCGGGGCCACCACCATGGCCGACAACGCCAGCGAGGTCTCGTCTATGGTGCCTCCCCCGCGCCCCAAGAGCCGCGTGGAACTAGCCACCAGCCGCTACAGCAACCTCTCCTACTGGCGAGCCCTCAGGGTGGTTTTCTACAAGAACGGGGACCCATTCTTTCCGGGGATTGAGTTTCGGTTCAAGCCTGGGAGGGACATCGGCACCCTCGACTCCCTCCTCGACAAACTGTCGCTCCGCATGGACCTGCCACGTGGTGCTAGATATATTTTTTCTATGGACGGCGACCGTAAATTTAGGCTGGACGAATTGGAAGATGGTGCTTCCTATGTTGTTTCTTCCTACAAAACGTTCAAGGTAAAGATCCTTTTTTGAAATTATGATCATGGATAATGTATTGACAAATGACCATACCAGCGACAGCTCTTGCATATTTCATAATTGACATAATTTCGTTATGAAAACTGTGCACACACACTTGCTGCCTAAATTCAATATATACCTCGGGGATAACACTCAGTAATCTGTTTACCGGTGGCATTTCTACCATATCCTATAACTGAATGATTGTATCCTAGCGGGGAAAGTTACGAACATTTAACAGCATACATATTATTAATCGCCCACTTAATGTTTAAATTTATGTAGTTCCGTGTTTATGAACAGTATATCGACAAATGACCATAGCCTCGACATCTCTATCATATTTTATAATCGACATGATTTCAGGCTAGAGATTGGCAACCTACTACTTACATTTATTTACGCCTCTCGATTGACATTAAGTAATTCCTTCACAACGAATGACCATACCGGTGACACTGATAATATACCTTATAATTGACATGGTTTATACACATTTAACAAAGTACATATTATTATTACCAACCTTCTGTTTAAATCCATGTACTTTTCCTGATCGTCACTGAGTAATCTGGTTATGCACACCATATTGACGAATGATGGCATGATTTCATGCTAGAGGTGAAGGTTATAAACATTCAAAATTCAGCGAAATACATATTAATAACCACCCACCTGCTGTTTAAATCCACGTACGCCTCGTGGTCGACACGAAAATGCTTTCCATAAAGTACGCACAATTAAAATCTCACAATTTGCATCACAAATAGCGTCTCTCTCATGCTGCTCATAATTTTTAAGCGCAGGGAAATTTGGGTCGCCAATAGCCTATACATTGAATATATTTTTGCACCCTTTATCCTCCAATCTTTCTCAAAAATAGCACACTGGGTGTATGTTTATATGGGGAGAGTTGCCGTGATTGCGGTCAGTCATGGTCCGCGCGGCCACGTGACCTCAGACGGCGGTTGCAGATAAGGGTGGCTTACACGCAG
>CALNHX010008748.1:0-57114 GCA_940337035.1 Agriotes lineatus
AAAAGAGTATTAATGGCATCTACAAACGCCTTTTGATACGTTTAGATTAGTTTGAGTATGAAACAAAATGAGAGAAAATTAAAATGTACAAAATAATTCTAATGGTTTTGCATTTTTCTACAGCTTGTAAATTATATAAATGAGTACTAATGGCATCTACAAACGCCTTTTGACGCGTTTAAATTAATTTGAGTATGAAAACGAAATGAGAGAAAATTAAAATGTACAAGATAATTCTAATGGTCTTGCAGTGTTCTCCTACAACTTGAAAATTATATAAAGAGTATTAGTAGCATTTACAAACGCCTTTTGACACGTTTAAATTAATTTGAGTATGAAACGAAATGAGAGAAACTTAAAATGTACAAAATAATTCTAATGGTCTTGCAGTTTTTTACAACTTGAAAATTATATAAAAGAGTATTAGTAGCATTTACAAACGCCTTTTGACACGTTTAAATTAGTTTGAGTATGAAACGAAATGAGAGAAAATTAAAATGTACTAAATCATTCTAATGGTTTTGCAGTTTTCTACACCTTGTAAATTATATAAAAGAGTATTAATGGCATCTACAAACGCCTTTTGATACGTTTAGATTAGTTTGAGTATGAAACAAAATGAGAGAAAATTAAAATGTACAAAATAATTCTAATGGTTTTGCATTTTTCTACAGCTTGTAAATTATATAAATGAGTACTAATGGCATCTACAAACGCCTTTTGACGCGTTTAAATTAATTTGAGTATGAAACGAAATGAGAGAAAATTAAAATGTACAAGATAATTCTAATGGTCTTGCAGTGTTTTCTACAACTTGAAAATTATATAAAAGAGTATTAGTAGCATTTACAAACGCCTTTTGACACGTTTAAATTAATTTGAGTATGAAACGAAATGAGAGAAACTTAAAATGTACAAAATAATTCTAATGGTTTTGCATTTTTCTACAGCTTGTAAATTATATAAATGAGTACTAATGGCATCTACAAACGCCTTTTGACGCGTTTAAATTAATTTGAGTATGAAACGAAATGAGAGAAAATTAAAATGTACAAGATAATTCTAATGGTCTTGCAGTGTTCTCTACAACTTGAAAATTATATAAAAGAGTATTAGTAGCATTTACAAACGCCTTTTGACACGTTTAAATTAATTTGAGTATGAAACGAAATGAGAGAAACTTAAAATGTACAAAATAATTCTAATGGTTTTGCATTTTTCTACAGCTTGTAAATTATATAAATGAGTACTAATGGCATCTACAAACGCCTTTTGACGCGTTTAAATTAATTTGAGTATGAAACGAAATGAGAGAAAATTAAAATGTACAAGATAATTCTAATGGTCTTGCAGTGTTCTCTACAACTTGAAAATTATATAAAAGAGTATTAGTAGCATTTACAAACGCCTTTTGACACGTTTAAATTAGTTTGAGTATGAAACGAAATGAGAGAAAATTAAAATGTACTAAATCATTCTAATGGTTTTGCAGTTTTCTACACCTTGTAAATTATATAAAAGAGTATTAATGGCATCTACAAACGCCTTTTGATACGTTTAGATTAGTTTGAGTATGAAACAAAATGAGAGAAAATTAAAATGTACAAAATAATTCTAATGGTTTTGCATTTTTCTACAGCTTGTAAATTATATAAATGAGTACTAATGGCATCTACAAACGCCTTTTGACGCGTTTAAATTAATTTGAGTATGAAACGAAATGAGAGAAAATTAAAATGTACAAGATAATTCTAATGGTCTTGCAGTGTTTTCTACAACTTGAAAATTATATAAAAGAGTATTAGTAGCATTTACAAACGCCTTTTGACACGTTTAAATTAATTTGAGTATGAAACGAAATGAGAGAAACTTAAAATGTACAAAATAATTCTAATGGTTTTGCATTTTTCTACAGCTTGTAAATTATATAAATGAGTACTAATGGCATCTACAAACGCCTTTTGACGCGTTTAAATTAATTTGAGTATGAAACGAAATGAGAGAAAATTAAAATGTACAAGATAATTCTAATGGTCTTGCAGTGTTCTCTACAACTTGAAAATTATATAAAAGAGTATTAGTAGCATTTACAAACGCCTTTTGACACGTTTAAATTAATTTGAGTATGAAACGAAATGAGAGAAACTTAAAATGTACAAAATAATTCTAATGGTCTTGCAGTTTTTTACAACTTGAAAATTATATAAAAGAGTATTAGTAACATTTACAAACGCCTTTTGACACGTTTAAATTAGTTTGAGTATGAAACGAAATGAGAGAAAATTAAAATGTACTAAATCATTCTAATGGTTTTGCAGTTTTCTACACCTTGTAAATTATATAAAAGAGTATTAATGGCATCTACAAACGCCTTTTGATACGTTTAGATTAGTTTGAGTATGAAACAAAATGAGAGAAAATTAAAATGTACAAAATAATTCTAATGGTTTTGCATTTTTCTACAGCTTGTAAATTATATAAATGAGTACTAATGGCATCTACAAACGCCTTTTGACGCGTTTAAATTAATTTGAGTATGAAACGAAATGAGAGAAAATTAAAATGTACAAGATAATTCTAATGGTCTTGCAGTGTTTTCTACAGCTTGAAAATTATATAAAAGAGTATTAGTAGCATTTACAAACGCCTTTTGACACGTTTAAATTAATTTGAGTATGAAACGAAATGAGAGAAACTTAAAATGTACAAAATAATTCTAATGGTCTTGCAGTTTTTTACAACTTGAAAATTATATAAAAGAGTATTAGTAGCATTTACAAACGCCTTTTGACACGTTTAAATTAGTTTGAGTATGAAACGAAATGAGAGAAAATTAAAATGTACTAAATCATTCTAATGGTTTTGCAGTTTTCTACACCTTGTAAATTATATAAAAGAGTATTAATGGCATCTACAAACGCCTTTTGATACGTTTAGATTAGTTTGAGTATGAAACAAAATGAGAGAAAATTAAAATGTACAAAATAATTCTAATGGTTTTGCATTTTTCTACAGCTTGTAAATTATATAAATGAGTACTAATGGCATCTACAAACGCCTTTTGACGCGTTTAAATTAATTTGAGTATGAAACGAAATGAGAGAAAATTAAAATGTACAAGATAATTCTAATGGTCTTGCAGTGTTTTCTACAACTTGAAAATTATATAAAAGAGTATTAGTAGCATTTACAAACGCCTTTTGACACGTTTAAATTAGTTTGAGTATGAAACGAAATGAGAGAAAATTAAAATGTACTAAATCATTCTAATGGTTTTGCAGTTTTCTACACCTTGTAAATTATATAAAAGAGTATTAATGGCATCTACAAACGCCTTTTGATACGTTTAGATTAGTTTGAGTATGAAACAAAATGAGAGAAAATTAAAATGTACAAAATAATTCTAATGGTTTTGCATTTTTCTACAGCTTGTAAATTATATAAATGAGTACTAATGGCATCTACAAACGCCTTTTGACGCGTTTAAATTAATTTGAGTATGAAACGAAATGAGAGAAAATTAAAATGTACAAGATAATTCTAATGGTCTTGCAGTGTTTTCTACAACTTGAAAATTATATAAAAGAGTATTAGTAGCATTTACAAACGCCTTTTGACACGTTTAAATTAGTTTGAGTATGAAACGAAATGAGAGAAAATTAAAATGTACTAAATCATTCTAATGGTTTTGCAGTTTTCTACATCTTGTAAATTATATAAAAGAGTATTAATGGCATCTACAAACGCCTTTTGATACGTTTAGATTAGTTTGAGTATGAAACAAAATGAGAGAAAATTAAAATGTACAAAATAATTCTAATGGTTTTGCATTTTTCTACAGCTTGTAAATTATATAAATGAGTACTAATGGCATCTACAAACGCCTTTTGACGCGTTTAAATTAATTTGAGTATGAAACGAAATGAGAGAAAATTAAAATGTACAAGATAATTCTAATGGTCTTGCAGTGTTCTCTACAACTTGAAAATTATATAAAAGAGTATTAGTAGCATTTACAAACGCCTTTTGACACGTTTAAATTAATTTGAGTATGAAACGAAATGAGAGAAACTTAAAATGTACAAAATAATTCTAATGGTCTTGCAGTTTTTTACAACTTGAAAATTATATAAAAGAGTATTAGTAGCATTTACAAACGCCTTTTGACACGTTTAAATTAGTTTGAGTATGAAACGAAATGAGAGAAAATTAAAATGTACTAAATCATTCTAATGGTTTTGCAGTTTTCTACACCTTGTAAATTATATAAAAGAGTATTAATGGCATCTACAAACGCCTTTTGATACGTTTAGATTAGTTTGAGTATGAAACAAAATGAGAGAAAATTAAAATGTACAAAATAATTCTAATGGTTTTGCATTTTTCTACAGCTTGTAAATTATATAAATGAGTACTAATGGCATCTACAAACGCCTTTTGACGCGTTTAAATTAATTTGAGTATGAAACGAAATGAGAGAAAATTAAAATGTACAAGATAATTCTAATGGTCTTGCAGTGTTTTCTACAACTTGAAAATTATATAAAAGAGTATTAGTAGCATTTACAAACGCCTTTTGACACGTTTAAATTAATTTGAGTATGAAACGAAATGAGAGAAACTTAAAATGTACAAAATAATTCTAATGGTTTTGCATTTTTCTACAGCTTGTAAATTATATAAATGAGTACTAATGGCATCTACAAACGCCTTTTGACGCGTTTAAATTAATTTGAGTATGAAACGAAATGAGAGAAAATTAAAATGTACAAGATAATTCTAATGGTCTTGCAGTGTTCTCTACAACTTGAAAATTATATAAAAGAGTATTAGTAGCATTTACAAACGCCTTTTGACACGTTTAAATTAATTTGAGTATGAAACGAAATGAGAGAAACTTAAAATGTACAAAATAATTCTAATGGTTTTGCATTTTTCTACAGCTTGTAAATTATATAAATGAGTACTAATGGCATCTACAAACGCCTTTTGACGCGTTTAAATTAATTTGAGTATGAAACGAAATGAGAGAAAATTAAAATGTACAAGATAATTCTAATGGTCTTGCAGTGTTCTCTACAACTTGAAAATTATATAAAAGAGTATTAGTAGCATTTACAAACGCCTTTTGACACGTTTAAATTAGTTTGAGTATGAAACGAAATGAGAGAAAATTAAAATGTACTAAATCATTCTAATGGTTTTGCAGTTTTCTACACCTTGTAAATTATATAAAAGAGTATTAATGGCATCTACAAACGCCTTTTGATACGTTTAGATTAGTTTGAGTATGAAACAAAATGAGAGAAAATTAAAATGTACAAAATAATTCTAATGGTTTTGCATTTTTCTACAGCTTGTAAATTATATAAATGAGTACTAATGGCATCTACAAACGCCTTTTGACGCGTTTAAATTAATTTGAGTATGAAACGAAATGAGAGAAAATTAAAATGTACAAGATAATTCTAATGGTCTTGCAGTGTTTTCTACAACTTGAAAATGATATAAAAGAGTATTAGTAGCATTTACAAACGCCTTTTGACACGTTTAAATTAATTTGAGTATGAAACGAAATGAGAGAAACTTAAAATGTACAAAATAATTCTAATGGTTTTGCATTTTTCTACAGCTTGTAAATTATATAAATGAGTACTAATGGCATCTACAAACGCCTTTTGACGCGTTTAAATTAATTTGAGTATGAAACGAAATGAGAGAAAATTAAAATGTACAAGATAATTCTAATGGTCTTGCAGTGTTCTCTACAACTTGAAAATTATATAAAAGAGTATTAGTAGCATTTACAAACGCCTTTTGACACGTTTAAATTAATTTGAGTATGAAACGAAATGAGAGAAACTTAAAATGTACAAAATAATTCTAATGGTCTTGCAGTTTTTTACAACTTGAAAATTATATAAAAGAGTATTAGTAGCATTTACAAACGCCTTTTGACACGTTTAAATTAGTTTGAGTATGAAACGAAATGAGAGAAAATTAAAATGTACTAAATCATTCTAATGGTTTTGCAGTTTTCTACACCTTGTAAATTATATAAAAGAGTATTAATGGCATCTACAAACGCCTTTTGATACGTTTAGATTAGTTTGAGTATGAAACAAAATGAGAGAAAATTAAAATGTACAAAATAATTCTAATGGTTTTGCATTTTTCTACAGCTTGTAAATTATATAAATGAGTACTAATGGCATCTACAAACGCCTTTTGACGCGTTTAAATTAATTTGAGTATGAAACGAAATGAGAGAAAATTAAAATGTACAAGATAATTCTAATGGTCTTGCAGTGTTTTCTACAGCTTGAAAATTATATAAAAGAGTATTAGTAGCATTTACAAACGCCTTTTGACACGTTTAAATTAATTTGAGTATGAAACGAAATGAGAGAAACTTAAAATGTACAAAATAATTCTAATGGTCTTGCAGTTTTTTACAACTTGAAAATTATATAAAAGAGTATTAGTAGCATTTACAAACGCCTTTTGACACGTTTAAATTAGTTTGAGTATGAAACGAAATGAGAGAAAATTAAAATGTACTAAATCATTCTAATGGTTTTGCAGTTTTCTACACCTTGTAAATTATATAAAAGAGTATTAATGGCATCTACAAACGCCTTTTGATACGTTTAGATTAGTTTGAGTATGAAACAAAATGAGAGAAAATTAAAATGTACAAAATAATTCTAATGGTTTTGCATTTTTCTACAGCTTGTAAATTATATAAATGAGTACTAATGGCATCTACAAACGCCTTTTGACGCGTTTAAATTAATTTGAGTATGAAACGAAATGAGAGAAAATTAAAATGTACAAGATAATTCTAATGGTCTTGCAGTGTTTTCTACAACTTGAAAATTATATAAAAGAGTATTAGTAGCATTTACAAACGCCTTTTGACACGTTTAAATTAGTTTGAGTATGAAACGAAATGAGAGAAAATTAAAATGTACTAAATCATTCTAATGGTTTTGCAGTTTTCTACACCTTGTAAATTATATAAAAGAGTATTAATGGCATCTACAAACGCCTTTTGATACGTTTAGATTAGTTTGAGTATGAAACAAAATGAGAGAAAATTAAAATGTACAAAATAATTCTAATGGTTTTGCATTTTTCTACAGCTTGTAAATTATATAAATGAGTACTAATGGCATCTACAAACGCCTTTTGACGCGTTTAAATTAATTTGAGTATGAAACGAAATGAGAGAAAATTAAAATGTACAAGATAATTCTAATGGTCTTGCAGTGTTCTCTACAGCGTGAAAATTATATAAAAGAGTATTAATGGCATCTACAAACGCCTTTTGACACGTTTAAATTAGTTTGAGTATGAAACGAAATGAGAGAAAATTAAAATGTACAAAATAATTCTAATGGTCTTGCAGGGTTTTCTACAGCTTGAAAATTATATAAAAGAGTATTAATAGCATCTATAAACGCCTTTTGACGCGTTTAAATTAATTTGAGTATGAAACGAAATGAGAGAAACTTAAAATGTACAAAATAATTCTAATGGTCTTGCAGTTTTCTACAACTTGAAAATTATATAAAAGAGTATTAGTAGCATTTACAAACGCCTTTTGACACGTTTAAATTAGTTTGAGTATGAAACGAAATGAGAGAAAATTAAAATGTACTAAATCATTCTAATGGTTTTGCAGTTTTCTACACCTTGTAAATTATATAAAAGAGTATTAATGGCATCTACAAACGCCTTTTGATACGTTTAGATTAGTTTGAGTATGAAACAAAATGAGAGAAAATTAAAATGTACAAAATAATTCTAATGGTTTTGCATTTTTCTACAGCTTGTAAATTATATAAATGAGTACTAATGGCATCTACAAACGCCTTTTGACGCGTTTAAATTAATTTGAGTATGAAACGAAATGAGAGAAAATTAAAATGTACAAGATAATTCTAATGGTCTTGCAGTGTTCTCTACAACTTGAAAATTATATAAAAGAGTATTAATGGCATCTACAAACGCCTTTTGACACGTTTAAATTAGTTTGAGTATGAAACGAAATGAGAGAAAATTAAAATGTACTAAATCATTCTAATGGTTTTGCAGTTTTCTACACCTTGTAAATTATATAAAAGAGTATTAATGGCATCTACAAACGCCTTTTGATACGTTTAGATTAGTTTGAGTATGAAACAAAATGAGAGAAAATTAAAATGTACAAAATAATTCTAATGGTTTTGCATTTTTCTACAGCTTGTAAATTATATAAATGAGTACTAATGGCATCTACAAACGCCTTTTGACGCGTTTAAATTAATTTGAGTATGAAACGAAATGAGAGAAAATTAAAATGTACAAGATAATTCTAATGGTCTTGCAGTGTTTTCTACAACTTGAAAATTATATAAAAGAGTATTAGTAGCATTTACAAACGCCTTTTGACACGTTTAAATTAGTTTGAGTATGAAACAAAATGAGAGAAAATTAAAATGTACTAAATCATTCTAATGGTTTTGCAGTTTTCTACACCTAGTAAATTATATAAAAGAGTATTAATGGCATCTACAAACGCCTTTTGATACGTTTAGATTAGTTTGAGTATGAAACAAAATGAGAGAAAATTAAAATGTACAAAATAATTCTAATGGTTTTGCATTTTTCTACAGCTTGTAAATTATATAAATGAGTACTAATGGCATCTACAAACGCCTTTTGACGCGTTTAAATTAATTTGAGTATGAAACGAAATGAGAGAAAATTAAAATGTACAAGATAATTCTAATGGTCTTGCAGTGTTCTCTACAGCGTGAAAATTATATAAAAGAGTATTAATGGCATCTACAAACGCCTTTTGACACGTTTAAATTAGTTTGAGTATGAAACGAAATGAGAGAAAATTAAAATGTACAAAATAATTCTAATGGTCTTGCAGTGTTTTCTACAGCATGAAAATTATATAAAAGAGTATTATGGCATCTACAAACGCCTTTTGACACGTTTAAATTAGTTTTAGTATGAAACGAAATGAGAGAAAATTAACATGTACAAAGTAATTCTAATGGTCTTGCAGGGTTTTCTACAGCTTGAAAATTATATAAAAGAGTATTAATAGCATCTATAAACGCCTTTTGACGCGTTTAAATTAATTTGAGTATGAAACGAAATGAGAGAAACTTAAAATGTACAAAATAATTCTAATGGTCTTGCAGTGTTTTCTACATCTTGAAAATTATATAAAAGAATATTAATAGCATCTACAAACGCCTTTTGACGCATTTAAATTAATTTGAGTATGAAACGAAATTAGTGAAAATTTAAATGTACAACATAATCCTAATGGTTTTGCAGTGTTTTCTACAGCTTGAAAATTATATAAAAGAGTATTAATGGCATCTACAAACGCCTTTTGACGCGTTTAAATTAATTTGAGTATAAAACGAAATGAGAGAAACTTAAAATGTACAAAATAATTCTAATGGTTTTGCAGTGTTTTCTACATCTTGAAAATTATATAAAAGAGTATTAATAGCATCTACAAACGCCTTTTGACACGTTTAAATTAGTTTGAGTATGAAACGAAATGAGAGAAAATTAAAATGTACTAAATCATTCTAATGGTTTTGCAGTTTTCTACACCTTGTAAATTATATAAAAGAGTATTAATGGCATCTACAAACGCCTTTTGATACGTTTAGATTAGTTTGAGTATGAAACAAAATGAGAGAAAATTAAAATGTACAAAATAATTCTAATGGTTTTGCATTTTTCTACAGCTTGTAAATTATATAAATGAGTACTAATGGCATCTACAAACGCCTTTTGATGCGTTTAAATTAATTTGAGTATGAAACGAAATGAGAGAAAATTAAAATGTACAAGATAATTCTAATGGTCTTGCAGTGTTCTCTACAGCGTGAAAATTATATAAAAGAGTATTAATGGCATCTACAAACGCCTTTTGACACGTTTAAATTAGTTTGAGTATGAAACGAAATGAGAGAAAATTAAAATGTACAAAATAATTCTAATGGTCTTGCAGGGTTTTCTACAGCTTGAAAATTATATAAAAGAGTATTAATAGCATCTATAAACGCCTTTTGACGCGTTTAAATTAATTTGAGTATGAAACGAAATGAGAGAAACTTAAAATGTACAAAATAATTCTAATGGTCTTGCAGTTTTCTACAACTTGAAAATTATATAAAAGAGTATTAGTAGCATTTACAAACGCCTTTTGACACGTTTAAATTAGTTTGAGTATGAAACGAAATGAGAGAAAATTAAAATGTACTAAATCATTCTAATGGTTTTGCAGTTTTCTACACCTTGTAAATTATATAAAAGAGTATTAATGGCATCTACAAACGCCTTTTGATACGTTTAGATTAGTTTGAGTATGAAACAAAATGAGAGAAAATTAAAATGTACAAAATAATTCTAATGGTCTTGCATTTTTCTACAGCTTGTAAATTATATAAATGAGTACTAATGGCATCTACAAACGCCTTTTGACGCGTTTAAATTAATTTGAGTATGAAACGAAATGAGAGAAAATTAAAATGTACAAGATAATTCTAATGGTCTTGCAGTGTTCTCTACAGCGTGAAAATTATATAAAAGAGTATTAATGGCATCTACAAACGCCTTTTGACACGTTTAAATTAGTTTGAGTATGAAACGAAATGAGAGAAAATTAAAATGTACAAAATAATTCTAATGGTCTTGCAGTGTTTTCTACAGCATGAAAATTATATAAAAGAGTATTATGGCATCTACAAACGCCTTTTGACACGTTTAAATTAGTTTTAGTATGAAACGAAATGAGAGAAAATTAACATGTACAAAGTAATTCTAATGGTCTTGCAGGGTTTTCTACAGCTTGAAAATTATATAAAAGAGTATTAATAGCATCTATAAACGCCTTTTGACGCGTTTAAATTAATTTGAGTATGAAACGAAATGAGAGAAACTTAAAATGTACAAAATAATTCTAATGGTCTTGCAGTGTTTTCTACATCTTGAAAATTATATAAAAGAATATTAATAGCATCTACAAAAGCCTTTTGACGCATTTAAATTAATTTGAGTATGAAACGAAATTAGTGAAAATTTAAATGTACAACATAATCCTAATGGTTTTGCAGTGTTTTCTACAGCTTGAAAATTATATAAAAGAGTATTAATGGCATCTACAAACGCCTTTTGACGCGTTTAAATTAATTTGAGTATAAAACGAAATGAGAGAAACTTAAAATGTACAAAATAATTCTAATGGTTTTGCAGTGTTTTCTACATCTTGAAAATTATATAAAAGAGTATTAATAGCATCTACAAACGCCTTTTGACACGTTTAAATTAGTTTGAGTATGAAACAAAATGAGAGAAAATTAAAATGTACAAAATCATTCTAATGGTTTTGCAGTTTTCTACAGCTTGTAAATTATATAGAAGAGTATTAATGACATCTACAAACGCCTTTTGACGCGTTTAAATTAGTTTGAGTATGAAACGAAATGAGAGAAAATTAAAATGTACAAAATCATTCTAATGGTTTTGCAGTTTTCTACAGCTTGTAAATTATATAAAAGAGTATTAGTGACATCTACAAACGCCTTTTGACGCGTTTAAATTAATTTGAGTATGAAACGAAATGAGAGAAACTTAAAATGTACAAAATAATTCTAATGGTCTTGCAGTGTTTTCTACAACTTGAAAATTATATAAAATAGTATTAATAGCATTTACAAACGCCTTTTGACACGTTTAAATTAGTTTGAGTATGAAACGAAATGAGAGAAAATTAAAATGTACTAAATCATTCTAATGGTTTTGCAGTTTTCTACACCTTGTAAATTATATAAAAGAGTATTAATGGCATCTACAAACGCCTTTTGATACGTTTAAATTAGTTTGAGTATGAAACGAAATGAGAGAAAATTAAAATGTACAAAATAATTCTAATGGTTTTGCAGTTTTCTACAGCTTGTAAATTATATAAATGAGTACTAATGGCATCTACAAACGCCTTTTGACGCGTTTAAATTAATTTGAGTATGAAACGAAATGAGAGAAAATTAAAATGTACAAAATAATTCTAATGGTCTTGCAGTGTTTTCTACAGCTTGAAAATTATATAAAAGAGTATTACTAGCATCTACAAACGCCTTTTGACACGTTTAAGTTAGCTTGAGTATGAAACGAAATGAGAGGAAATTAAAATGTACAAAATAATTCTAATGGTTTTGCATTTTTCTACAGCTTGTAAATTATATAAAAGAGTATTAGTGACATCTACAAACGCCTTTTGACGCGTTTAAATTAATTTGAGTATGAAACGAAATGAGAGAAACTTAAAATGTACAAAATAATTCTAATGGTCTTGCAGTGTTTTCTACAACTTGAAAATTCTATAAAATAGTATTAATAGCATTTACAAACGCCTTTTGACACGTTTAAATTAGTTTGAGTATGAAACGAAATGAGAGAAAATTAAAATGTACTAAATCATTCTAATGGTTTTGCAGTTTTCTACACCTTGTAAATTATATAAAAGAGTATTAATGGCATCTACAAACGCCTTTTGATACGTTTAAATTAGTTTGAGTATGAAACGAAATGAGAGAAAATTAAAATGTACAAAATAATTCTAATGGTTTTGCAGTTTTCTACAGCTTGTAAATTATATAAATGAGTACTAATGGCATCTACAAACGCCTTTTGACACGTTTAAATTAGTTTGAGTATGAAACGAAATGAGAGAAAATTAAAATGTACAAAATAATTCTAATGGTCTTGCAGTGTTTTCTACAGCTTGAAAATTATATAAAAGGGTATTACTAGCATCTACAAACGCCTTTTGACACGTTTAAATTAGTTTGAGTATGAAACGAAATGAGAGAAAATTAAAATGTACAAAATAATTCTAATGGTCTTGCAGTGTTTTCTACATCTTGAAAATTATATAAAAGAGTATTAATAGCATCTACAAACGCCTTTTGACACGTTTAAATTAGTTTGAGTATGAAACAAAATGAGAGAAAATTAAAATGTACAAAATCATTCTAATGGTTTTGCAGTTTTCTACAGCTTGTAAATTATATAAAAGAGTATTAATGACATCTACAAACGCCTTTTGACGCGTTTAAATTAATTTGAGTATGAAACGAAATGAGAGAAACTTAAAATGTACAAAATAATTCTAATGGTCTTGCAGTGTTTTCTACAACTTGAAAATTATATAAAAGAGTATTAATAGCATTTACAAACGCCTTTTGACACGTTTAAATTAGTTTGAGTATGAAACGAAATGAGAGAAAATTAAAATGTACTAAATCATTCTAATGGTTTTGCAGTTTTCTACACCTTGTAAATTATATAAAAGAGTATTAATGGCATCTACAAACGCCTTTTGATACGTTTAAATTAGTTTGAGTATGAAACGAAATGAGAGAAAATTAAAATGTACAAAATAATTCTAATGGTTTTGCAGTTTTCTACAGCTTGTAAATTATATAAATGAGTACTAATGGCATCTACAAACGCCTTTTGACGCGTTTAAATTAATTTGAGTATGAAACGAAATGAGAGAAAATTAAAATGTACAAAATAATTCTAATGGTCTTGCAGTGTTTTCTACAGCTTGAAAATTATATAAAAGAGTATTAATGGCATCTACAAACGCCTTTTGACACGTTTAAATTAGTTTGAGTATGAAACGAAATGAGAGAAAAATAAAATGTACAAAATAATTCTAATGGTCTTGCAGTGTTTTCTACAGCTTGAAAATTATATAAAAGAGTATTATGGCATCTACAAACGCCTTTTGACACGTTTAAATTAGTTTTAGTATGAAACGAAATGAGAGAAAATTAACATGTACAAAGTAATTCTAATGGTCTTGCAGGGTTTTCTACAGCTTGAAAATTATATAAAAGAGTATTAATAGCATCTACAAACGCCTTTTGACGCATTTAAATTAATTTGAGTATGAAACGAAATTAGTGAAAATTTAAATGTACAACATAATCCTAATGGTTTTGCAGTGTTTTCTACAGCTTGAAAATTATATAAAAGAGTATTAATGGCATCTACAAACGCCTTTTGACGCGTTTAAATTAATTTGAGTATAAAACGAAATGAGAGAAACTTAAAATGTACAAAATAATTCTAATGGTTTTGCAGTGTTTTCTACATCTTGAAAATTATATAAAAGAGTATTAATAGCATCTACAAACGCCTTTTGACACGTTTAAATTAGTTTGAGTATGAAACAAAATGAGAGAAAATTAAAATGTACAAAATCATTCTAATGGTTTTGCAGTTTTCTACAGCTTGTAAATTATATAGAAGAGTATTAATGACATCTACAAACGCCTTTTGACGCGTTTAAATTAGTTTGAGTATGAAACGAAATGAGAGAAAATTAAAATGTACAAAATCATTCTAATGGTTTTGCAGTTTTCTACAGCTTGTAAATTATATAAAAGAGTATTAATGACATCTACAAACGCCTTTTGACGCGTTTAAATTAATTTGAGTATGAAACGAAATGAGAGAAACTTAAAATGTACAAAATAATTCTAATGGTCTTGCAGTGTTTTCTACAACTTGAAAATTATATAAAAGAGTATTAATAGCATTTACAAACGCCTTTTGACACGTTTAAATTAGTTTGAGTATGAAACGAAATGAGAGAAAATTAAAATGTACTAAATCATTCTAATGGTTTTGCAGTTTTCTACACCTTGTAAATTATATAAAAGAGTATTAATGGCATCTACAAACGCCTTTTGATACGTTTAAATTAGTTTGAGTATGAAACGAAATGAGAGAAAATTAAAATGTACAAAATAATTCTAATGGTTTTGCAGTTTTCTACAGCTTGTAAATTATATAAATGAGTACTAATGGCATCTACAAACGCCTTTTGACGCGTTTAAATTAATTTGAGTATGAAACGAAATGAGAGAAAATTAAAATGTACAAAATAATTCTAATGTTCTTGCAGTGTTCTCTACAGCGTGAAAATTATATAAAAGAGTATTAATGGCATCTACAAACGCCTTTTGACACGTTTAAATTAGTTTGAGTATGAAACGAAATGAGAGAAAATTAAAATGTACAAAATAATTCTAATGGTCTTGCAGTGTTTTCTACAGCTTGAAAATTATATAAAAGAGTATTTCTAGCATCTACAAACGCCTTTTGACACGTTTAAATTAGTTTGAGTATGAAACGAAATGAGAGAAAATTAAAATGTACAAAATAATTCTAATGGTCTTGCAGTGTTTTCTACATCTTGAAAATTATATAAAAGAGTATTAATAGCATCTACAAACGCCTTTTGACACGTTTAAATTAGTTTGAGTATGAAACAAAATGAGAGAAAATTAAAATGTACAAAATCATTCTAATGGTTTTGCAGATTTCTACAGCTTGTAAATTATATAGAAGAGTATTTATGACATCTACAAACGCCTTTTGACGCGTTTAAATTAGTTTGAGTATGAAACGAAATGAGAGAAAATTAAAATGTACAAAATCATTCTAATGGTTTTGCAGTTTTCTACAGCTTGTAAATTATATAAAAGAGTATTAATGACATCTACAAACGCCTTTTGACGCGTTTAAATTAATTTGAGTATGAAACGAAATGAGAGAAACTTAAAATGTACAAAATAATTCTAATGGTCTTGCAGTGTTTTCTACAACTTGAAAATTATATAAAAGAGTATTAATAGCATTTACAAACGCCTTTTGACACGTTTAAATTAGTTTGAGTATGAAACGAAATGAGAGAAAATTAAAATGTACTAAATCATTCTAATGGTTTTGCAGTTTTCTACACCTTGTAAATTATATAAAAGAGTATTAATGGCATCTACAAACGCCATTTGATACGTTTAAATTAGTTTGAGTATGAAACGAAATGAGAGAAAATTAAAATGTACAAAATAATTCTAACGGTTTTGCAGTTTTCTACAGCTTGTAAATTATATAAATGAGTACTAATGGCATCTACAAACGTCTTTTGACGCGTTTAAATTAATTTGAGTATGAAACGAAATGAGAGAAAATTAAAATGTACAAAATAATTCTAATGGTCTTGCAGTGTTTTCTACAGCTTGAAAATTATATAAAAGAGTATTACTAGCATCTACAAACGCCTTTTGACACGTTTAAATTAGCTTGAGTATGAAACGAAATGAGAGGAAATTAAAATGTACAAAATAATTCTAATGGTCTTGCAGTGTTTTCTACATCTTGAAAATTATATAAAAGAGTATTAATAGCATCTACAAACGCCTTTTGACACGTTTAAATTAGTTTGAGTATGAAACAAAATGAGAGAAAATTAAAATGTACAAAATCATTCTAATGGTTTTGCAGTTTTCTACAGCTTGTAAATTATATAAAAGAGTATTAATGACATCTACAAACGCCTTTTGACGCGTTTAAATTAATTTGAGTATGAAACGAAATGAGAGAAAATTAAAATGTACAAAATAATTCTAATGGTCTTGCAGTGTTCTCTACAGCGTGAAAATTATATAAAAGAGTATTAATGGCATCTACAAACGCCTTTTGACGCGTTTAAATTAGTTTGAGTATGAAACGAAATGAGAGAAAATTAAAATGTACAAAATAATTCTAATGGTCTTGCAGTGTTTTCTACAGCTTGAAAATTATATAAAAGAATATTACTAGCATCTACAAACGCCTTTTGACACGTTTAAATTAGTTTGAGTATGAAACGAAATGAGGGAAAATTAAAATGTACAAAATAATTCTAATGGTCTTGCAGTGTTTTCTACATCTTGAAAATTATATAAAAGAATATTAATAGCATCTACAAACGCCTTTTGACACGTTTAAATTAGTTTGAGTATGAAACAAAATGAGAGAAAATTAAAATGTACAAAATCATTCTAATGGTTTTGCAGTTTTCTACAGCTTGTAAATTATATAGAAGAGTATTAATGACATCTACAAACGCCTTTTGACGCGTTTAAATTAGTTTGAGTATGAAACGAAATGAGAGAAAATTAAAATGTACAAAATCATTCTAATGGTTTTGCAGTTTTCTACAGCTTGTAAATTATATAAAAGAGTATTAATGACATCTACAAACGCCTTTTGACGCGTTTAAATTAATTTGAGTATGAAACGAAATGAGAGAAACTTAAAATGTACAAAATAATTCTAATGGTCTTGCAGTGTTTTCTACAACTTGAAAATTATATAAAAGAGTATTAATAGCATTTACAAACGCCTTTTGACACGTTTAAATTAGTTTGAGTATGAAACGAAATGAGAGAAAATTAAAATGTACTAAATCATTCTAATGGTTTTGCAGTTTTCTACACCTTGTAAATTATATAAAAGAGTACTAATGGCATCTACAAACGCCTTTTGACGCGTTTAAATTAATCTGAGTATGAAACGAAATGAGAGAAAATTAAATGTACAAAATAATTCTAATGGTCTTGCAGTGTTCTCTACAGGGTGAAAATTATATAAAAGAGTATTAATGGCATCTACAAACGCCTTTTGACACGTTTAAATTAGTTTGAGTATGAAACGAAATGAGAAAATTAAAATGTACAAAATAATTCTAATGGTCTTGCAGTGTTTTCTACAGCTTGAAAATTATATAAAAGAGTATTACTAGCATCTACAAACGCCTTTTGACACGTTTTAAATTAGTTTGAGTATGAAACGAAATGAGAGAAAATTAAAATTTACAAAATAATTCTAATGGTTTTGCAGTGTTTTCTACAGTTTGAAAATTAAATAAAAGAGTATTAATGGCATCTACAAACTCCTTTTGACGCGTTTAAATTAGTTTGAGTATGAAACGAAATAAGAGAAAATTAAAATGTACAAAATAATTCTAATGGTTTTGCAGTGTTTTCCACAGCTTGAAAATTATACAAAAGAGTATTAGTGGCATCTACAAACGCCTTTTGACACGTTTAAATTAGTTTGAGTATGAAACGAAATGAGAGAAAATTAAAATGTACAAAATAATTCTAATGGTTTTGCAGTGTTTTCTACAGCTTGAAAATTATATAAAAGAGTATTAATGGCATCTACAAACGCCTTTTGACGCGTTTAAATTAATTTGAGTATGAAACGAAATGAGAGAAACTTAAAATGTGCAAAATAATTCTAATGGTTTTGCAGTGTTTTCTAGATCTTGAAAATTATATAAAAGAATATTAATAGCATCTACAAACTCCTTTTGACGCGTTTAAATTAATTTGAGTATGAAACGAAATGAGAGAAAATTAAAATGTACAAAATAATTCTAATGGTTTTGCAGTGTTTTCTACAGCTTGAAAATTATATAAAAGAGTATTAATGGCATCTACAAACGCCTTTTGACGCGTTTCAATTAATTTGAGTATGAAACGAAATGAGAGAAACTTAAAATGTACAAAATAATTCTAATGGTCTTGCAGTGTTTTCTACATCTTGAAAATTATATAAAAGAGTATTAATAGCATCTACAAACGCCTTTTGACACGTTTAAATTAGTTTGAGTATGAAACAAAATGAGAGAAAATTAAAATGTACAAAATCATTCTAATGGTTTTGCAGTTTTCTACAGCTTGTAAATTATATAAAAGAGTATTAATGACATTTACAAACGCTTTTGACGCGTTTAAATTAGTTTGAGTATGAAACGAAATGAGAGAAAATTAAAATGTACAAAATAATTATAATGGTCTTGCAGTGTTTTCTACATCTTGAAATTATATAAAAGAGTATTAATAGCATCTACAAACGCCTTTTGACACCTTTAAATTAGTTTAAGTATGAAACGAAATGAGAGAAAATTAAAATGTACTTAATCATTCTAATGGTTTTGCAGTTTTCTACACCTTGTAAATTATATAAAAGAATATTAATGGCATCTACAAACGCCTTTTGATACGTTTAAATTAGATTGAGTATGAAACGAAATGAGAGAAAATTAAAATGTACAAAATAATTCTAATGGTTTTGCAGTTTTCTACAGCTTGTAAATTATATAAATGAGTACTAATGGCATCTACAAACGCCTTTGGACGCGTTTAAATTAATTTGAGTATGAAACGAAATGAGAGAAAATTAAAATGCACAAAATAATTCTAATGGTCTTGCAGTGTTCTCTACAGCGTGAAAATTATATAAAGAGTATTAATGGCATCTACAAACGCCTTTTGACACGTTTAAATTAGTTTGAGTATGAAACGAAATGAGAGAAAATTAAAATGTACAAAATAATTCTAATGGTCTTGCAGTGTTTTCTACAGCTTGAAAATTATATAAAAGAGTATTACTAGCATCTACAAACGCCTTTTGACACGTTTAAATTAGTTTGAGTATGAAACGAAATGAGAGAAAATTAAAATTTACAAAATAATTCTAATGGTTTTGCAGTGTTTTCTACAGTTTGAAAATTATATAAAAGAGTATTAATGGCATCTACAAACGCCTTTTGACGCGTTTAAATTAGTTTGAGTATGAAACGAAATGAGAGAAAATTAAAATGTACAAAATAATTCTAATGGTTTTGCAGTTTTCTACAGCTTGTAAATTATATAAATGAGTACTAATGGCATCTACAAACGCCTTTTGACGCGTTTAAATTAATTTGAGTATGAAACGAAATGAGAGAAAATTAAAATGTACAAGATAATTCTAATGGTCTTGCAGTGTTCTCTACAGCTTGAAAATTATATAAAAGAGTATTAATGGCATCTACAAACGCCTTTTGACACGTTTAAATTAGTTTGAGTATGAAACGAAATGAGAGAAAATTAAAATGTACAAAATAATTCTAATGGTCTTGCAGTGTTTTCTACAGCTTGAAAATTATATAAAAGATTATTATGGCATCTACAAACGCCTTTTGACACGTTTAAATTAGTTTTAGTATGAAACGAAATGAGAGAAAATTAAAATGTACAAGATAATTTTAATGGTCTTGCAGTGTTTTCTACAGCGTGAAAATTATATAAAAGAGTATTAATGGCATCTACAAACGCCTTTTGACACGTTTAAATTAGTTTGAGTATGAAACGAAATGAGAGAAAATTAAAATGTACAAAATAATTCTAATGGTTTTGCAGTGTGTTCCACAGCTTGAAAATTATACAAAAAAGTATTAGTGGCATCTACAAACGCCTTTTGACACGTTTAAATTAGTTTGAGTCTGAAACGAAATGAGAGAAAATTAAAATGTACAAAATAATTATAATGGTTTTGCAGTGTTTTCTACAGCTTGAAAATTATATAAAAGAGTATTAATGGCATCTACAAACGTTTTTTGACACGTTTAAATTAGTTTGAGTATGAAACGAAATGAGAGAAAATTAAAATGTACAAAATGATTCTAATGGTTTTGCAGTGTTTTCTACAGCTTAATAATTATATAAAAGAGTATTAATGGCATCTTCAAACGCCTTTTGACACGTTTAAATTAGTTTGAGTATGAAACGAAATGAGAGAAACTTAAAATGTACAAAAGAATTCTAATGGTTTTGCAGTTTTCTACAGCTTGTAAATTATATAAATGAGTACTAATGGCATCTACAAACGCCTTTTGACGCGCTTAAATTAATTTGAGTATGAAACGAAATGAGAGAAAATTAAAATGTACAAGATAATTCTAATGGTCTTGCAGTGTTCTCTACAGCGTGAAAATTATATAAAAGAGTAATAATGGCATCTACAAACGCCTTTTGACACGTTTAAATTAGTTTGAGCATGAAACGAAATGAGAGAAAATTAAAATGTACAAAATAATTCTAATGGTTTTGCAGTGTGTTCCACAGCTTGAAAATTATACAAAAGAGTATTAGTGGCATCTACAAACGCCTTTTGACACTTTTAAATTAGTTTGAGTATGAAACGAAATGAGAGAAAATTAAAATGTACAAAATAATTCTAATGGTTTTGCAGTGTTTTCTACAGCTTGAAAATTATATAAAAGAGTATTAATGGCATCTACAAACGTTTTTTGACACGTTTAAATTAGTTTGAGTATGAAACGAAATGAGAGAAAATTAAATGTACAAAATAATTCTAATGGTTTTGCAGTGTTTTCTACAGCTTAATAATTATATAAAAGAGTATTAATGGCATCTTCAAACGCCTTTTGACACGTTTAAATTAGTTTGAGTATGAAACGAAATGAGAGAAACTTAAAATGTACAAAATAATTCTAATGGTCTTGCAGTGTTTTCTACAGCTTGAAAATTATATAAAAGAGTATTAATAGCATCTACAAACGTTTTTGACACGTTTAAATTAGTTTGAGTATGAAACGAAATGAGAGAAAATTAAAATGTTTAAAATAATTCTAATGGTTTTGCAGTGTTTTCTACAGCTTGAAAATTATATAAAAGAGTATTATGGCATCTACAAACGCCTTTTGACACGTTTAAATTAGTTTTAGTATGAAACGAAATGAGAGAAAATTAACATGTACAAAATAATTCTAATGGTCTTGCAGTGTTTTCTACAGCTTGAAAATTATATAAAAGAGTATTAATAGCATCTACAAACGCCTTTTGACACGTTTAAATTAGTTTGAGTATGAAACGAAATGAGAGAAAATTAAAATGTACAAATAATTCTAATGGTCTTGCAGTGTTTTCTACAGCTTGAAAATTATATAATGGAATATTAATGGCATCTACAAACGCCTTTTGACACGTTTAAATTAGTTTGAGTATGAAACGAAATGAGAGAAAATGAACATGTACAAAATAATTCTAATGGTCTTGCAGTGTTTTCTACAGCTTGAAAATTATATAAAAGAATATTAATGGCATCTACAAACGCCTTTTGACATGTTTAAATTAGTTTGAGTATGAAACGAAATGAGAGAAAATTAAAATGTACAAAATAATTCTAATGGTCTTGCAGTGTTTTCTACAGCTTGAAAATTATATAAAAGAGTATTAATGGCATCTACAAACGCCTTTTGACACGTTTAAATTAGTTTGAGTATGAAACGAAATGAGAGAAAATTAAAATGTACAAAATAATTCTAATGGTTTTGCAGTGTTTTCTACAGCTTGAAAATTATATAAAAGAGTATTAATGGCATCTACAAACGCTTTGTGACGCGTTTAAATTAATTTGAATATGAAACGAAATGAGAGAAACTTAAAATGTACAAAATAATTCTAATGGTTTTGCAGTGTTTTCCACAGCTTGAAAATTATACAAAAGAGTATTAGTGGCATCTACAAACGCCTTTTGACACGTTTAAATTAGTTTGAGTATGAAACGAAATGAGAGAAAATTAAAATGTACAAAATAATTCTAATGGTTTTGCAGTGTTTTCTACAGCTTGAAAATTATATAAAAGAGTATTAATGGCATCTACAAACGCCTTTTGACACGTTTAAATTAGTTTGAGTATGAAACGAAATGAGAGAAAATTAAAATGTACAAAATAATTCTAATGGTTTTGCAGTGTTTTCTACAGCTTAATAATTATATAAAAAGTATTAATGGCATCTTCAAACGCCTTTTGACACGTTTAAATTAGTTTGAGTATGAAACGAAATGAGAGAAAATTAAAATGTACAAAATAATTCTAATGGTCTTGAAGTGTTTTCTACCGCTTGAAAATTATATAAAAGAGTATTAATGGCATCTACAAACGTTTTTTGACACGTTTAAATTAGTTTGAGTATGAAACGAAATGAGAAAAAATTAAAATGTTTAAAATAATTCTAATGGTCTTGCAGTGTTTTCTACAGCTTGAAAATTATATAAAAGAGTATTAATAGCATCTACAAACGCCTTTTGACACGTTTAAATTAGTTTGAGTATGAAACGAAATGAGAGAAAATTAAAATGTACAAAATAATTCTAATGGTCTTGCAGTGTTTTCTACAGCTTGAAAATTATATAATGGAATATTAATGGCATCTACAAACACCTTTTGACACGTTTAAATTAGTGTGAGTATGAAACGAAATGAGAGAAAATGAACATGTACAAAATAATTCTAATGGTCTTGCAGTGTTTTCTACAGCTTGAAAATTATATAAAAGAATATTAATGGCATCTACAAACGCCTTTTGACACGTTTAAATTAGTTTGAGTATGAAACGAAATGAGAGAAAATTAAAATGTACAAAATAATTCTAATGGTCTTGCAGTGTTTTCTACAGCTTAAAAATTATATAAAAGAATATTAATGGCATCTACAAACGCCTTTTGACGCGTTTAAATTAATTTGAGTATGAAACGAAATGAGAGAAACTTAAAATGTACAAAATAATTCTAATGGTTTTGCAGTGTTTTCCACAGCTTGAAAATTATACAAAAGGCTACTAGTGGCATCTACAAACGCCTTTTGACACGTTTAAATTAGTTTGAGTATGAAACGAAATGAGAGAAAATTAAAATGTACAAAATAATTCTAATGGTTTTGCAGTGTTTTCTACAGCTTGAAAATTATAACAAAGAATATTAATGGCATCTACAAACGCCTTTTGACACGTTTAAATTAGTTTGAGTATGAAACGAAATGAAAGAACATTAAAATGTACAAAATAATTCTAATGGTTTTGCAGTGTTTTCTACAGCTTAATAATTATACAAAAGAGTATTAATGGCATCTTCAAACGCCTTTTGACACGTTTAAATTAGTTTGAGTATGAAACGAAATGAGAGAAAATTAAAATGTACAAAATAATTCTAATGGTCTTGCAGTGTTTTCTACCGCTTGAAAATTATATAAAAGAGTATTAATGGCATCTACAAACGTTTTTTGACACGTTTAAATTAGTTTGAGTATGAAACGAAATGAGAGAAAATTAAAATGTACAAAATAATTCTAATGGTTTTGCAGTGTTTTCTACAGCTTGAAAATTATATAAAAGAGTATTATGGCATCTACAAACGCCTTTTGACACGTTTAAATTAGTTTTAGTATGAAACGAAATGAGAGAAAATTAACATGTACAAAATAATTCTAATGGTCTTGCAGTGTTTTCTACAGCTTGAAAATTATATAAAAGAGTATTAATAGCATCTACAAACGCCTTTTGACACGTTTAAATTAGTTTGAGTATGAAACGAAATGAGAAAAAGTAAACATGTACAAAATAATTCTAATGGTCTTGCAGTGTTTTCTACAACTTGAAAATTATATAAAAGAATATTAATGGCATCTACAAACGCCTTTTGACACGTTTAAATTAGTTTGAGTATTAAACGAAATGAGAGAAAATTAAAATGTACAAAATAATTCTAATGGTCTTGCAGTGTTTTCTACAGCTTGAAAATTATATAAAAGAGTATTAATGGCATCTACAAACGCCTTTTGACGCGTTTAAATTAATTTGAATAGGAAACGAAATGAGAGAAACTTAAAATGTACAAAATAATTCTAATGCTCTTGCAGTGTTTTCTACATCTTGAAAATTATATAAAAGAGTATTAATAACATATACCAACGCCTTTTGACACGTTTAAATTAGTTTGAGTATGAAACAAAATGAGAGAAAATTTAAATGTACAAAATCATTCTAATGGTTTTGCAGTTTTCTACAGCTTGTAAATAATATAAAAGAGTATTAATGACATCTACAAACGCCTTTTGACGCGTTTAAATTAATTTGAGTATGAAACGAAATGAGAGAAAATTAAAATGTACAAAATAATTCTAATGGTTTTGCAGTGTTTTCTACAGCTTGAAAATTATATAAAAGAGTATTAATGGCATCTACAAACGCCTTTTGACACGTTTAAATTAGTTTGAGTATGAAACGAAATGAGAGAAAATTAAAATGTACAAAATAATTCTAATGGTTTTGCAGTGTTTTCTACAGCTTAATAATTATGTAAAAGAGTATTAATGGCATCTTCAAACGCCTTTTGACACGTTTAATTTAATTTGAGTATGAAACGAAATGAGAGAAAATTAAAATGTACAATATAATTCTAATGGTCTTGCAGTGTTTTCTACAGCTTGAAAATTATATAAAAGAATATTAATGGCATCTACAAACGTTTTTTGACACGTTTAAATTAGTTTGAGTATGAAACGAAATGAGAAAAAATTAAAATGTTTAAAATAATTCTAATGGTTTTGCAGTGTTTTCTACAGCTTGAAAATTATATAAAAGAGTATTATGGCATCTACAAACGCCTTTTGACACGTTTAAATTAGTTTTAGTATGAAACGAAATGAGAGAAAATTAACATGTACAAAATAATTCTAATGGTCTTGCAGTGTTTTCTACAGCTTGAAAATTATATAAAAGAGTATTAATAGCATCTACAAACGCCTTTTGACACGTTTAAATTAGTTTGAGTATGAAACGAAATGAGAGAAAATTAAAATGTACAAAATAATTCTAATGGTCTTGCAGTGTTTTCTACAGCTTGAAAATTATATAATAGAATATTAATGGCATCTACAAACGCCTTTTGACACGTTTAAATTAGTTTGAGTATGAAACGAAATGAGACAAAATGAACATGTACAAAATAATTCTAATGGTCTTGCAGTGTTTTCTACAGCTTGAAAATTATATAAAAGAATATTAATGGCATCTACAAACGCCTTTTGACACGTTTAAATTAGTTTGAGTATGAAACGAAATGAGAGAAAATTAAATTGTACAAAATAATTCTAATGGTCTTGCAGTGTTTTCTACAGCTTGAAAATTATATAAAAGAGTATTAATGGCATCTACAAACGCCTTTTGACGCGTTTAAATTAATTCGAGTATGAAACGAAATGAGAGAAACTTAAAATGTACAAAATAATTCTAATGGTCTTGCAGTGTTTTCTACATCTTGAAAATTATATAAAAGAGTATTAATAGCATCTACAAACGCCTTTTGACACGTTTAAATTAGTTTGAGTATGAAACGAAATGAGAGAAAATTAAAATGTACAAAATCATTCTAATGGTTTTGCAGTGTTTTCTACAGCTTGAAAATTATATAAAAGAGTATTAATAGCATCTACGAACGCCTTTTGACACGTTTAAATTAGTTTGAGTATGAAACGAATTGAGAGAAAATTAAAATGTGCAAAATAATTCTAATGGTTTTGCAGTGTTTTCTACAGCTTGAAAATTATATAAAAGAATATTAATGGCATCTACAAACGCCTTTTGACACGTTTAAATTAGTTTGAGTATGAAACAAAATGAGAGAAAATTAAAATGTACAAAATCATTCTAATGGTTTTGCAGCGTTTTCTACAGCTTGAAAATTATATAAAAGAATATTAATGGCATCTACAAACGCCTTTTGACACGTTTAAATTAGTTTGAGTATGAAACGAAATGAGAGAAAATTAACATGTACAAAATAATTCTAATGGTCTTGCAGTGTTTTGTACAGCTTGAAAATTATAGAAAACAGTCTTAATAGCATCTATAAACGCCTTTTGACACGTTTAAATTAGTTTGAGTATTAAACGAAATGAGAGAAACTTAAAATGTACAAAATAATTCTAATGGTCTTGCAGTGTTTTCTACATCTTGAAAATTATATAAAAGAGTATTAATAGCATCTACAAACGCCTTTTGACACGTTTAAATTAGTTTGAGTATGAAACGAAATGAGAGAAAATTAAAATGTACAAAATCATTCTAATGGTTTTGCAGTGTTTTCTACAGCTTGAAAATTATATAAAAGAGTATTAATAGCATCTACGAACGCCTTTTGACACGTTTAAATTAGTTTGAGTATGAAACGAATTGAGAGAAAATTAAAATGTACAAAATAATTCTAATGGTTTTGCAGTGTTTTCTACAGCTTGAAAATTATATAAAAGAATATTAATGGCATCTACAAACGCCTTTTGACACGTTTAAATTAGTTTGAGTATGAAACAAAATGAGAGAAAATTAAAATGTACAAAATCATTCTAATGGTTTTGCAGTGTTTTCTACGGCTTGAAAATTATATAAAAGAATATTAATGGCATCTACAAACGCCTTTTGACACGTTTAAATTAGTTTGAGTATGAAACGAAATGAGAGAAAATTAACATGTACAAAATAATTCTAATGGTCTTGCAGTGTTTTGTACAGCTTGAAAATTATATAAAACAGTATTAATAGCATCTATAAACGCCTTTTGACACGTTTAAATTAGTTTGAGTATGAAACGAAATGAGAGAAAATTAAAATGTACAAAATAATTCTAATGGTCTTGAAGTGTTTTCTACCGCTTGAAAATTATATAAAAGAGTATTAATGGCATCTACAAACGTTTTTTGACACGTTTAAATTAGTTTGAGTATGAAACGAAATGAGAAAAAATTAAAATGTTTAAAATAATTCTAATGGTCTTGCAGTGTTTTCTACAGCTTGAAAATTATATAAAAGAGTATTAATAGCATCTACAAACGCCTTTTGACACGTTTAAATTAGTTTGAGTATGAAACGAAATGAGAGAAAATTAAAATGTACAAAATAATTCTAATGGTCTTGCAGTGTTTTCTACAGCTTGAAAATTATGTAATGGAATATTAATGGCATCTACAAACACCTTTTGACACGTTTAAATTAGTGTGAGTATGAAACGAAATGAGAGAAAATGAACATGTACAAAATAATTCTAATGGTCTTGCAGTGTTTTCTACAGCTTGAAAATTATATAAAAGAATATTAATGGCATCTACAAACGCCTTTTGACACGTTTAAATTAGTTTGAGTATGAAACGAAATGAGAGAAAATTAAAATGTACAAAATAATTCTAATGGTCTTGCAGTGTTTTCTACAGCTTAAAAATTATATAAAAGAATATTAATGGCATCTACAAACGCCTTTTGACGCGTTTAAATTAATTTGAGTATGAAACGAAATGAGAGAAACTTAAAATGTACAAAATAATTGTAATGGTTTTGCAGTGTTTTCCACAGCTTGAAAATTATACAAAAGGCTACTAGTGGCATCTACAAACGCCTTTTGACACGTTTAAATTAGTTTGAGTATGAAACGAAATGAGAGAAAATTAAAATGTACAAAATAATTCTAATGGTTTTGCAGTGTTTTCTACAGCTTGAAAATTATAACAAAGAATATTAATGGCATCTACAAACGCCTTTTGACACGTTTAAATTAGTTTGAGTATGAAACGAAATGAAAGAACATTAAAATGTACAAAATAATTCTAATGGTTTTGCAGTGTTTTCTACAGCTTAATAATTATACAAAAGAGTATTGATGGCATCTTCAAACGCCTTTTGACACGTTTAAATTAGTTTGAGTATGAAACGAAATGAGAGAAAATTAAAATGTACAAAATAATTCTAATGGTCTTGCAGTGTTTTCTACCGCTTGAAAATTATATAAAAGAGTATTAATGGCATCTACAAACGTTTTTTGACACGTTTAAATTAGTTTGAGTATGAAACGAAATGAGAGAAAATTAAAATGTACAAAATAATTCTAATGGTTTTGCAGTGTTTTCTACAGCTTGAAAATTATATAAAAGAGTATTATGGCATCTACAAACGCCTTTTGACACGTTTAAATTAGTTTTAGTATGAAACGAAATGAGAGAAAATTAACATGTACAAAATAATTCTAATGGTCTTGCAGTGTTTTCTACAGCTTGAAAATTATATAAAAGAGTATTAATAGCATCTACAAACGCCTTTTGACACGTTTATATTAGTTTGAGTATGAAACGAAATGAGAAAAAGTAAACATGTACAAAATAATTCTAATGGTCTTGCAGTGTTTTCTACAACTTGAAAATTATATAAAAGAATATTAATGGCATCTACAAACGCTTGTGACACGTTTAAATTAGTTTGAGTATTAAACGAAATGAGAGAAAATTAAAATGTACAAAATAATTCTAATGGTCTTGCAGTGTTTTCTACAGCTTGAAAATTATATAAAAGAGTATTAATGGCATCTACAAACGCCTTTTGACGCGTTTAAATTAATTTGAATAGGAAACGAAATGAGAGAAACTTAAAATGTACAAAATAATTCTAATGCTCTTGCAGTGTTTTCTACATCTTGAAAATTATATAAAAGAGTATTAATAACATATACCAACGCCTTTTGACACGTTTAAATTAGTTTGAGTATGAAACAAAATGAGAGAAAATTTAAATGTACAAAATCATTCTAATGGTTTTGCAGTTTTCTACAGCTTGTAAATAATATAAAAGAGTATTAATGACATCTACAAACGCCTTTTGACGCGTTTAAATTAATTTGAGTATGAAACGAAATGAGAGAAAATTAAAATGTACAAAATAATTCTAATGGTTTTGCAGTGTTTTCTACAGCTTGAAAATTATATAAAAGAGTATTAATGGCATCTACAAACGCCTTTTGACACGTTTAAATTAGTTTGAGTATGAAACGAAATGAGAGAAAATTAAAATGTACAAAATAATTCTAATGGTTTTGCAGTGTTTTCTACAGCTTAATAATTATGTAAAAGAGTATTAATGGCATCTTCAAACGCCTTTTGACACGTTTAATTTAATTTGAGTATGAAACGAAATGAGAGAAAATTAAAATGTACAATATAATTCTAATGGTCTTGCAGTGTTTTCTACAGCTTGAAAATTATATAAAAGAATATTAATGGCATCTACAAACGTTTTTTGACACGTTTAAATTAGTTTGAGTATGAAACGAAATGAGAAAAAATTAAAATGTTTAAAATAATTCTAATGGTTTTGCAGTGTTTTCTACAGCTTGAAAATTATATAAAAGAGTATTATGGCATCTACAAACGCCTTTTGACACGTTTAAATTAGTTTTAGTATGAAACGAAATGAGAGAAAATTAACATGTACAAAATAATTCTAATGGTCTTGCAGTGTTTTCTACAGCTTGAAAATTATATAAAAGAGTATTAATAGCATCTACAAACGCCTTTTGACACGTTTAAATTAGTTTGAGTATGAAACGAAATGAGAGAAAATTAAAATGTACAAAATAATTCTAATGGTCTTGCAGTGTTTTCTACAGCTTGAAAATTATATAATAGAATATTAATGGCATCCACAAACGCCTTTTGACACGTTTAAATTAGTTTGAGTATGAAACGAAATGAGAGAAAATGAACATGTACAAAATAATTCTAATGGTCTTGCAGTGTTTTCTACAGCTTGAAAATTATATAAAAGAATATTAATGGCATCTACAAACGCCTTTTGACACGTTTAAATTAGTTTGAGTATGAAACGAAATGAGAGAAACTTAAAATGTACAAAATAATTCTAATGGTCTTGCAGTGTTTTCTACATCTTGAAAATTATATAAAAGAGTATTAATAGCATCTACAAACGCCTTTTGACACGTTTAAATTAGTTTGAGTATGAAACGAAATGAGAGAAAATTAAAATGTACAAAATCATTCTAATGGTTTTGCAGTGTTTTCTACAGCTTGAAAATTATATAAAAGAGTATTAATAGCATCTACGAACGCCTTTTGACACGTTTAAATTAGTTTGAGTATGAAACGAATTGAGAGAAAATTAAAATGTGCAAAATAATTCTAATGGTTTTGCAGTGTTTTCTACAGCTTGAAAATTATATAAAAGAATATTAATGGCATCTACAAACGCCTTTTGACACGTTTAAAGTAGTTTGAGTATGAAACAAAATGAGAGAAAATTAAAATGTACAAAATCATTCTAATGGTTTTGCAGCGTTTTCTACAGCTTGAAAATTATATAAAAGAATATTAATGGCATCTACAAACGCCTTTTGACACGTTTAAATTAGTTTGAGTATGAAACGAAATGAGAGAAAATTAACATGTACAAAATAATTCTAATGGTCTTGCAGTGTTTTGTACAGCTTGAAAATTATAGAAAACAGTCTTAATAGCATCTATAAACGCCTTTTGACACGTTTAAATTAGTTTGAGTATTAAACGAAATGAGAGAAACTTAAAATGTACAAAATAATTCTAATGGTCTTGCAGTGTTTTCTACATCTTGAAAATTATATAAAAGAGTATTAATAGCATCTACAAACGCCTTTTGACACGTTTAAATTAGTTTGAGTATGAAACGAAATGAGAGAAAATTAACATGTACAAAATCATTCTAATGGTTTTGCAGTGTTTTCTACAGCTTGAAAATTATATAAAAGAGTATTAATAGCATCTACGAACGCCTTTTGACACGTTTAAATTAGTTTGAGTATGAAACGAATTGAGAGAAAATTAAAATGTACAAAATAATTCTAATGGTTTTGCAGTGTTTTCTACAGCTTGAAAATTATATAAAAGAATATTAATGGCATCTACAAACGCCTTTTGACACGTTTAAATTAGTTTGAGTATGAAACAAAATGAGAGAAAATTAAAATGTACAAAATCATTCTAATGGTTTTGCAGTGTTTTCTACGGCTTGAAAATTATATAAAAGAATATTAATGGCATCTACAAACGCCTTTTGACAAGTTTAAATTAGTTTGAGTATGAAACGAAATGAGAGAAAATTAACATGTACAAAATAATTCTAATGGTCTTGCAGTGTTTTGTACAGCTTGAAAATTATATAAAACAGTATTAATAGCATCTATAAACGCCTTTTGACACGTTTAAATTAGTTTGAGTATGAAACGAAATGAGAGAAAATTAAAATGTACAAAATCATTTTAATGGTTTTGCAGTATTTTCTACAGCTTGAAAATTATATAAAAGAATATTAATGGCATCTACAAACGCCTTTTGACACGTTTAAATTAGTTTGAGTATGAAACGCAATGAGAGTAAATAAAATGTAAAAAATAATTCTAATGGTTTTGCATTGTTTTCTACAGCTTGAAAATTATATAAAAGAATATTAATGGCATCTACAAACGCCTTTTGACACGTTTAAATTAGTATGAGTATGAAACGAAAAGAGAGAAAATTAACATGTACAAAATCATTCTAATGGCTTTGCAGTGTTCTCTACAGCTTGAAAATTATATAAAAGAATATTAATGGCATCTACAAACGCCTTTTGACACGTTTAAATTAGTTTGGGTATGAAACGAAATGAGAGAAAATTAAAATGAACAAAATCATTCTAATGGTTTTGCAGTGTTTTCTGCAACTTGAAAATTATATAAAAGAATATTAATGGCATCTACAAACGCCTTTTGACACGTTTAAATTAGTTTGAGTATGAAACGAAATGAGAGAAAATTAAAATGTACAAAATAATTCTAATGGTTTTGCAGTGTTTTCTACAGCTTGAAAATTATATAAAAGAATATTAATTGCATCTACAAACGCCTTTTGACACGTTTAAATTAGTTTGAGTATGAAACGAAATGAGAGAAAATTAACATGTACAAAATAATTCTAATGGTCTTGCAGTGTTTTGTACAGCTTGAAAATTATATAAAACAGTATTAATAGCATCTATAAACGCCTTTTGACACGTTTAAATTAGTTTGAGTATGAAACGAAATGAGAGAAAATTAAAATGTACAAAATCATTCTAATGGTTTTGCAGTGTTTTCTACAGCTTGAAAATTATATAAAAGAATATTAATGGCATCTACAAACGCCTTTTGACACGTTTAAATTAGTTTCAATATGAAACGAAATGAGAGAAAATTAAAATGTACAAAATCATTCTAATGGTTTTGCAGTGTTTTCTACAGCTTGAAAATTATATAAAAGAATATTAATGGCATCTACAAACGCCTTTTGACACGTTTAAATTAGTTTGAGTATGAAACGAAATGAGAGAAAATTAAAATGTACAAAATCATTCTAATGGTTTTGCAGTGTTTTCTACAGCTTGAAAATTATATAAAAGAATATTAATGGCATCTACAAACGCCTTTTGACACGTTTAAATTAGTTTGAGTATGAAACGAAATGAGAGAAAATTAAAATGTACAAAATAATTCTAATGGTTTTGCAGTGTTTTCTACAGCTTGAAAATTATATAAAAGAATATTAATGGCATCTACAAACGCCTTTTGACACGTTTAAATTAGTTTGAGTATAAAACGAAATGATAGAAAATTAAAATGTACAAAATAATTCTAATGGTTTTGCAGTGTTTTCTACAGCTTGAAAATTATATAAAAGAATATTAATGGCATCTACAAACGCCTTTTGACACGTTTAAATTAGTTTGAGTATGAAACGAAATGAGAGAAAATTAACATGTACAAAATAATTCTAATGTATTTGCAGTGTTTTCTACAGCTTGAAAATTATATAAAAGAATATTAATGGCATCTACAAACGCCTTTTGACACGTTTAAATTAGTTTGAGTATGAAACGAAATGAGAGAAAATTAACATGTACCAAATAATTCTAAATGGTCTTGCAGTGTTTTCTACAGCTTGAAAATTATATAAAAGAATATTAAAGGCATCTACAAACGCCTTTTGACACGTTTAAATTAGTTTGAGTATGAAACGAAATGAGAGAAAATTAAAATGTACAAAATAATTCTAATGGTCTTGCAGTGTTTTCTACAGCTTGAAAATTATATAAAAGAATATTAATGGCATCTACAAACGCCTTTTGACACGTTTAAATTAGTTTGAGTATGAAACGAAATGAGAGAAAATTAACATGTACAAAATAATTCTAATGGTCTTGCAGTGTTTTGTACAGCTTGAAAATTATAGAAAACAGTATTAATAGCATCTATAAACGCCTTTTGACACGTTTAAATTAGTTTGAGTATTAAACGAAATGAGAGAAACTTAAAATGTACAAAATAATTCTAATGGTCTTGCAGTGTTTTCTACATCTTGAAAATTATATAAAAGAGTATTAATAGCATCTACAAACGCCTTTTGACACGTTTAAATTAGTTTGAGTATGAAACGAAATGAGAGAAAATTAAAATGTACAAAATCATTCTAATGGTTTTGCAGTGTTTTCTACTGCTTGAAAATTATATAAAAGAGTATTAATAGCATCTACGGATGCCTTTTGACACGTTTAAATTAGTTTGAGTATAAAACGAATTGAGAGAAAATTAAAATGTACAAAATAATTCTAATGGTTTTGCAGTGTTTTCTACAGCTTGAAAATTATATAAAAGAATATTAATGGCATCTACAAACGCCTTTTGACACGTTTAAATTAGTTTGAGTATGAAACAAAATGAGAGAAAATTAAAATGTACAAAATCATTCTAATGGTTTTGCAGTGTTTTCTACAGCTTGAAAATTATATAAAAGAATATTAATGGCATCTACAAACGCCTTTTGACACGTTTAAATTAGTATGAGTATGAAACGAAAAGAGAGAAAATTAACATGTACAAAATCATTCTAATGGCTTTGCAGTGTTTTCTACAGCTTGAAAATTATATAAAAGAATATTAATGGCATCTACAAACGCCTTTTGACACGTTTAAATTAGTTTGAGTATGAAACGAAATGAGAGAAAATTAACATGTACAAAATCATTCTAATGGTTTTGCAGTGTTTTCTACAGCTTGAAAATTATATAAAAGAATGTTAATGGCATCTACAAACGCCTTTTGACACGTTTAAATTAGTTTGAGTATGAAACGAAATGAGAGAAAATTAAAATGTACAAAATAATTCTAATGGTTTTGCAGTGTTTTCTACAGCTTGAAAATTATATAAAAGAATATTAATGGCATCTACAACGCCTTTTGACACGTTTAAATTAGTTTGAGTATGAAACGAAATGAGAGAAAATTAACATGTACAAAATAATTCTAATGGTTTTGCAGTGTTTTCTACAGCTTGAAAATTATATAAAAGAATATTAATGGCATCTACAACGCCTTTTGACACGTTTAAATTAGTTTGAGTATGAAACGAAATGAGAGAAAATTAAAATGTACAAAATAATTCTAATGGTGTTGCAGTGTTTTCTACAGCTTGAAAATTATATAAAAGAATTTTAATGGCATCTACAAACGCCTTTTGACACGTTTAAATTAGTTTGAGTATGAAACGGAATGAGAGAAAATTAACTTGTACAAAATCATTCTAATGGTTTTGCAGTGTTTTCTACAGCTTGAAAATTATATAAAAGAGTATTAATGGCATCTACAAACGCCTTTTGACACGTTTAAATTAGTTTGAGTATGAAACGAAATGAGAGAAAATTAAAATGTACAAAATAATTCTAATGGTCTTGCAGTGTTTTCTACAGCTTGAAAATTATATAAAAGAATATTAAAGGCATCTACAAACGCCTTTTGACACGTTTAAATTAGTTTGAGTATGAAACGAAATGAGAGAAAATTAAAATGTACAAAATAATTCTAATGGTCTTGCAGTGTTTTCTACAGCTTGAAAATTATATAAAAGAATATTAATGGCATCTACAAACGCCTTTTGACACGTTTAAATTAGTTTGAGTATGAAACGAAATGAGAGAAAATTAACATGTACAAAATAATTCTAATGGTCTTGCAGTGTTTTGTACAGCTTGAAAATTATAGAAAACAGTATTAATAGCATCTATAAACGCCTTTTGACACGTTTAAATTAGTTTGAGTATTAAACGAAATGAGAGAAACTTAAAATGTACAAAATAATTCTAATGGTCTTGCAGTGTTTTCTACATCTTGAAAATTATATAAAAGAGTATTAATAGCATCTACAAACGCCTTTTGACACGTTTAAATTAGTTTGAGTATGAAACGAAATGAGAGAAAATTAAAATGTACAAAATCATTCTAATGGTTTTGCAGTGTTTTCTACTGCTTGAAAATTATATAAAAGAGTATTAATAGCATCTACGGATGCCTTTTGACACGTTTAAATTAGTTTGAGTATAAAACGAATTGAGAGAAAATTAAAATGTACAAAATAATTCTAATGGTTTTGCAGTGTTTTCTACAGCTTGAAAATTATATAAAAGAATATTAATGGCATCTATAAACGCCTTTTGACACGTTTAAATTAGTTTGAGTATGAAACAAAATGAGAGAAAATTAAAATGTACAAAATCATTCTAATGGTTTTGCAGTGTTTTCTACAGCTTGAAAATTATATAAAAGAATATTAATGGCATCTACAAACGCCTTTTGACACGTTTAAATTAGTATGAGTATGAAACGAAAAGAGAGAAAATTAACATGTACAAAATCATTCTAATGGCTTTGCAGTGTTTTCTACAGCTTGAAAATTATATAAAAGAATATTAATGGCATCTACAAACGCCTTTTGACACGTTTAAATTAGTTTGAGTATGAAACGAAATGAGAGAAAATTAACATGTACAAAATCATTCTAATGGTTTTGCAGTGTTTTCTACAGCTTGAAAATTATATAAAATAATGTTAATGGCATCTACAAACGCCTTTTGACACGTTTAAATTAGTTTGAGTATGAAACGAAATGAGAGAAAATTAAAATGTACAAAATAATTCTAATGGTTTTGCAGTGTTTTCTACAGCTTGAAAATTATATAAAAGAATATTAATGGCATCTACAACGCCTTTTGACACGTTTAAATTAGTTTGAGTATGAAACGAAATGAGAGAAAATTAACATGTACAAAATAATTCTAATGGTTTTGCAGTGTTTTCTACAGCTTGAAAATTATATAAAAGAATATTAATGGCATCTACAACGCCTTTTGACACGTTTAAATTAGTTTGAGTATGAAACGAAATGAGAGAAAATTAACATGTACAAAATAATTCTAATGGTCTTGCAGTGTTTTGTACAGCTTGAAAATTATATAAAACAGTATTAACAGCATCTATAAACGCCTTTTGACACGTTTAAATTAGTTTGAGTATGAAACGAAATGAGAGAAAATTAAAATGTACAAAATCATTCTAATGGTTTTGCAGTGTTTTCTACAGCTTGAAAATTATATAAAAGAATATTAATGGCATCTACAAACGCCTTTTGACACGTTTAAATTAGTTTGAGTATGAAACGAAATGAGAGAAAATTAAAATGTACAAAATAATTCTAATGGTTTTGCAGTGTTTTCTATAGCTTGAAAATTATATAAAAGAATATTAATGGCATCTACAAACGCCTTTTGACACGTTTAAATTAGTTTGAGTATGAAACGAAATGAGAGAAAATTAACATGTACAAAATCATTCTAATGGTTTTGCAGTGTTTTCTACAGCTTGAAAATTATATAAAAGAGTATTAATGGTATCTACAAACGCCTTTTGACACGTTTAAATTAGTTTGAGTATGAAACGAAATGAGAGAAAATTAAAATGTACAAAATCATTCTAATGGTTTTGCAGTGTTTTCTACAGCTTGAAAATTATATAAAAGAACATTAATGGCATCTACAAACGCCTTTGACACGTTTAAATTAGTTTGAGTATGAAACAAAATGAGAGAGAATTAACATTTACAAAATAATTCTAATGGTCTTGCAGTGTTTTCTACAGCTTGAAAATTATATAAAAGAATATTAATGGCATCTACAAACTCCTTTTGACACGTTTAAATTAGTTTGAGTATGAAACGAAATGAGAGAAAATTAAAATGTACAAAATAATTCTAATGGTCTTGCAGTGTTTTCTACAGCTTGAAAATTATATAAAAGGATATTAATGGCATCTACAAACGCCTTTTGACACGTTTAAATTAGTTTGAGTATGAAACGAAATGAGAGAAAATTAAAATGTACAAAATAATTCTAATGGTTTTGCAGTGTTTTCTACTGCTTGAAAATTATATAAAAGAGTATTAATAGCATCTACGGACGCCTTTTGACACGTTTAAATTAGTTTGAGTGTAAAACGAATTGAGAGAAAATTAAAATGTACAAAATAATTCTAATGGTTTTGCAGTGTTTTCTACAGCTTGAAAATTATATAAAAGAATATTAATGGCATCTACAAACGCCTTTTGACACGTTTAAATTAGTTTGAGTATGAAACAAAATGAGAGAAAATTAAAATGTACAAAATCATTCTAATGGTTTTGCAGTGTTTTCTACAGCTTGAAAATTATATAAAAGAATATTAATGGCATCTACAAACGCCTTTTGACACGTTTAAATTAGTATGAGTATGAAACGAAAAGAGAGAAAATTAACACGTACAAAATCATTCTAATGGCTTTGCAGTGTTTTCTACAGCTTGAAAATTATATAAAAGAATATTAATGGCATCTACAAACGCCTTTTGACACGTTTAAATTAGTTTGAGTATGAAACGAAATGAGAGAAAATTAACATGTACAAAATCATTCTAATGGTTTTGCAGTGTTTTCTACAGCTTGAAAATTATATAAAAGAATGTTAATGGCATCTACAAACGCCTTTTGACACGTTTAAATTAGTTTGAGTATGAAACGAAATGAGAGAAAATTAAAATGTACAAAATAATTCTAATGGTTTTGCAGTGTTTTCTACAGCTTGAAAATTATATAAAAGAATATTAATGGCATCTACAAACGCCTTTTGACACGTTTAAATTAGTTTGAGTATAAAACGAAATGAGAGAAAATTAAAATGTACAAAATAATTCTAATGGTTTTGCAGTGTTTTCTACAGCTTGAAAATTATATAAAAGTGTATTAATAGCATCTACAAACGCCTTTTGACACGTTTAAATTAGTTTGAGTATGAAACGAAATGAGAGAAAATTAACATGTACAAAATAATTCTAATGGTTTTGCAGTGTTTTCTACAGCTTGAAAATTATATAAAAGAATATTAATGGCATCTACAACGCCTTTTGACACGTTTAAATTAGTTTGAGTATGAAACGAAATGAGAGAAAATTAACATGTACAAAATAATTCTAATGGTCTTGCAGTGTTTTGTACAGCTTGAAAATTATATAAAACAGTATTAACAGCATCTATAAACGCCTTTTGACACGTTTAAATTAGTTTGAGTATGAAACGAAATGAGAGAAAATTAAAATGTACAAAATCATTCTAATGGTTTTGCAGTGTTTTCTACAGCTTGAAAATTATATAAAAGAATATTAATGGCATCTACAAACGCCTTTTGACACGTTTAAATTAGTTTGAGTATGAAACGAAATGAGAGAAAATTAAAATGTCCAAAATAATTCTAATGGTTTTGCAGTGTTTTCTACAGCTTGAAAATTATATAAAAGAATATTAATGGCATCTACAAACGCCTTTTGACACGTTTAAATTAGTTTGAGTATGAAACGAAATGAGAGAAAATTAACATGTACAAAATCATTCAAATGGTTTTGCAGTGTTTTCTACAGCTTGAAAATTATATAAAAAAGTATTAATGGTATCTACAAACGCCTTTTGACACGTTTAAATTAGTTTGAGTATGAAACGAAATGAGAGAAAATTAAAATGTACAAAATCATTCTAATGGTTTTGCAGTGTTTTCTACAGCTTGAAAATTATATAAAAGAACATTAATGGCATCTACAAACGCCTTTGACACGTTTAAATTAGTTTGAGTATGAAACAAAATGAGAGAAAATTAACATGTACAAAATAATTCTAATGGTCTTGCAGTGTTTTCTACAGCTTGAAAATTATATAAAAGAATATTAATGGCATCTACAAACGCCTTTTGACACGTTTAAATTAGTTTGAGTATGAAACGAAATGAGAGAAAATTAAAATGTACAAAATAATTCTAATGGTCTTGCAGTGTTTTCTACAGCTTGAAAATTATATAAAAGAATATTAATGGCATCTACAAACGCCTTTTGACACGTTTAAATTAGTTTGAGTATGAAACGAAATGAGAGAAAATTAAAATGTACAAAATAATTCTAATGGTTTTGCAGTGTTTTCTACAGCTTGAAAATTATATAAAAGAATATTAATGGCATCTACAAACGCCTTTTGACACGTTTAAATTAGTTTGAGTATGAAACGAAATGAGAGAAAATTAACATGTACAAAATCATTCTAATGGTTTTGCAGTGTTTTCTACAGCTTGAAAATTATATAAAAGAGTATTAATGGTATCTACAAACGACTTTTGACACGTTTAAATTAGTTTGAGTATGAAACGAAATGAGAGAAAATTAAAATGTACAAAATCATTCTAATGGTTTTGCAGTGTTTTCTACAGCTTGAAAATTATATAAAAGAATATTAATGGCATCTACAAACGCCTTTGACACGTTTAAATTAGTTTGAGTATGAAACAAAATGAGAGAAAATTAACATGTACAAAATAATTCTAATGGTCTTGCAGTGTTTTCTACAGCTTGAAAATTATATAAAAGAATATTAATGGCATCTACAAACGCCTTTTGACACGTTTAAATTAGTTTGAGTATGAAACGAAATGAGAGAAAATTAAAATGTACAAAATAATTCTAATGGTTTTGCATTGTTTTCTACAGCTTGAAAATTATATAAAAGAATATTAATGGCATCTACAAACGCCTTTTGACACGTTTAAATTAGTATGAGTATGAAACGAAAAGAGAGAAAATTAACATGTACAAAATCATTCTAATGGCTTTGCAGTGTTTTCTACAGCTTGAAAATTATATAAAAGAATATTAATGGCATCTACAAACGCCTTTTGACACGTTTAAATTAGTTTGAGTATGAAACGAAATGAGAGAAAATTAAAATGTACAAAATCATTCTAATGGTTTTGCAGTGTTTTCTACAGCTTGAAAATTATATAAAAGAATATTAATGGCATCTACAAACGCCTTTTGACACGTTTAAATTAGTTTGAGTATGAAACGAAATGTGAGAAAATTAAAATGTACAAAATAATTCTAATGGTTTTGCAGTGTTTTCTACAGCTTGAAAATTATATAAAAGAATATTAATGGCATCTACAAACGCCTTTTGACACGTTTAAATTAGTTTGAGTATAAAACGAAATGAGAGAAAATTAAAATGTACAAAATAATTCTAATGGTTTTGCAGTGTTTTCTACAGCTTGAAAATTATATAAAAGTGTATTAATAGCATTTACAAACGCCTTTTGACACGTTTAAATTAGTTTGAGTATGAAACGAAATGAGAGAAAATTAACATGTACAAAATAATTCTAATGGTTTTGCAGTGTTTTCTACAGCTTGAAAATTATATAAAAGAATATTAATGGCATCTACAACGCCTTTTGACACGTTTAAATTAGTTTGAGTATGAAACGAAATGAGAGAAAATTAACATGTACCAAATAATTCTAATGGTCTTGCAGTGTTTTGTACAGCTTGAAAATTATATAAAACAGTATTAACAGCATCTATAAACGCCTTTTGACACGTTTAAATTAGTTTGAGTATGAAACAAAATGAGAGAAAATTAAAATGTACAAAATAATTCTAATGGTTTTGCAGTGTTTTCTACAGCTTGAAAATTATATAAAAGAATATTAATGGCATCTACAAACGCCTTTTGACACGTTTAAATTAGTTTGAGTATGAAACGAAATGAGAGAAAATTAACATGTACAAAATCATTCTAATGGTTTTGCAGTGTTTTCTACAGCTTGAAAATTATATAAAAGAGTATTAATGGTATCTACAAACGCCTTTTGACACGTTTAAATTAGTTTGAGTATGAAACGAAATGAGAGAAAATTAAAATGTACAAAATCATTCTAATGGTTTTGCAGTGTTTTCTGCAGCTTGAAAATTATATAAAAGAATATTAATGGCATCTACAAACGCCTTTGACACGTTTAAATTAGTTTGAGTATGAAACAAAGTGAGAGAAAATTAAAATGTACAAAATAATTCTAATGGTCTTGCAGTGTTTTCTACAGCTTGAAAATTATATAAAAGAATATTAATGGCATCTACAAACGCCTTTTGACACGTTTAAATTAGTTTGAGTATGAAACGAAATGAGAGAAAATTAAAATGTACAAAATAATTCTAATGGTTTTGCATTGTTTTCTACAGCTTGAAAATTATATAAAAGAATATTAATGGCATCTACGAACGCCTTTTGACACGTTTAAATTAGTTTGAGTATGAAACGAATTGAGAGAAAATTAAAATGTACAAAATAATTCTAATGGTTTTGCAGTGTTTTCTACAGCTTGAAAATTATATAAAAGAATATTAATGGCATCTACAAACGCCTTTTGACACGTTTAACATAGTTTGAGTATGAAACGAAATGAGAGAAAATTAAAATGTACAAAATCATTCTAATGGTTTTGCAGTGTTTTCTACAGCTTGAAAATTATATAAAAGAGTATTAATGGCATCAACAAATGCATTTTGACACGTTTAAATTAGTTTGAGTATGAAACGAAATGAGAGAAAATTAACATGTACAAAATAATTCTAATGGTCTTGCAGTGTTTTGTACAGCTTGAAAATTATAGAAAACAGTATTAATAGCATCTATAAACGCCTTTTGACACGTTTAAATTAGTTTGAGTATTAAACGAAATGAGAGAAACTTAAAATGTACAAAATAATTCTAATGGTCTTGCAGTTTTTTCTACATCTTGAAAATTATATAAAAGAGTATTAATAGCATCTACAAACGCCTTTTGACACGTTTAAATTAGTTTGAGTATGAAACGAAATGAGAGAAAATTAAAATGTACAAAATCATTCTAATGGTTTTGCAGTGTTTTCTACTGCTTGAAAATTATATAAAAGAGTATTAATAGCATCTACGGATGCCTTTTGACACGTTTAAATTAGTTTGAGTATAAAACGAATTGAGAGAAAATTAAAATGTACAAAATAATTCTAATGGTTTTGCAGTGTTTTCTACAGCTTGAAAATTATATAAAAGAATATTAATGGCATCTACAAACGCCTTTTGACACGTTTAAATTAGTTTGAGTATGAAACAAAATGAGAGAAAATTAAAATGTACAAAATCATTCTAATGGTTTTGCAGTGTTTTCTACAGCTTGAAAATTATATAAAAGAATATTAATGGCATCTACAAACGCCTTTTGACACGTTTAAATTAGTATGAGTATGAAACGAAAAGAGAGAAAATTAACATGTACAAAATCATTCTAATGGCTTTGCAGTGTTTTCTACAGCTTGAAAATTATATAAAAGAATATTAATGGCATCTACAAACGCCTTTTGACACGTTTAAATTAGTTTGAGTATGAAACGAAATGAGAGAAAATTAACATGTACAAAATCATTCTAATGGTTTTGCAGTGTTTTCTACAGCTTGAAAATTATATAAAAGAATGTTAATGGCATCTACAAACGCCTTTTGACACGTTTAAATTAGTTTGAGTATGAAACGAAATGAGAGAAAATTAAAATGTACAAAATAATTCTAATGGTTTTGCAGTGTTTTCTACAGCTTGAAAATTATATAAAAGAATATTAATGGCATCTACAACGCCTTTTGACACGTTTAAATTAGTTTGAGTATGAAACGAAATGAGAGAAAATTAACATGTACAAAATAATTCTAATGGTTTTGCAGTGTTTTCTACAGCTTGAAAATTATATAAAAGAATATTAATGGCATCTACAACGCCTTTTGACACGTTTAAATTAGTTTGAGTATGAAACGAAATGAGAGAAAATTAACATGTACAAAATAATTCTAATGGTCTTGCAGTGTTTTGTACAGCTTGAAAATTATATAAAACAGTATTAACAGCATCTATAAACGCCTTTTGACACGTTTAAATTAGTTTGAGTATGAAACGAAATGAGAGAAAATTAAAATGTACAAAATCATTCTAATGGTTTTGCAGTGTTTTCTACAGCTTGAAAATTATATAAAAGAATATTAATGGCATCTACAAACGCCTTTTGACACGTTTAAATTAGTTTGAGTATGAAACGAAATGAGAGAAAATTAAAATGTACAAAATAATTCTAATGGTTTTGCAGTGTTTTCTATAGCTTGAAAATTATATAAAAGAATATTAATGGCATCTACAAACGCCTTTTGACACGTTTAAATTAGTTTGAGTATGAAACGAAATGAGAGAAAATTAACATGTACAAAATCATTCTAATGGTTTTGCAGTGTTTTCTACAGCTTGAAAATTATATAAAAGAGTATTAATGGTATCTACAAACGCCTTTTGACACGTTTAAATTAGTTTGAGTATGAAACGAAATGAGAGAAAATTAAAATGTACAAAATCATTCTAATGGTTTTGCAGTGTTTTCTACAGCTTGAAAATTATATAAAAGAACATTAATGGCATCTACAAACGCCTTTGACACGTTTAAATTAGTTTGAGTATGAAACAAAATGAGAGAGAATTAACATTTACAAAATAATTCTAATGGTCTTGCAGTGTTTTCTACAGCTTGAAAATTATATAAAAGAATATTAATGGCATCTACAAACTCCTTTTGACACGTTTAAATTAGTTTGAGTATGAAACGAAATGAGAGAAAATTAAAATGTACAAAATAATTCTAATGGTCTTGCAGTGTTTTCTACAGCTTGAAAATTATATAAAAGGATATTAATGGCATCTACAAACGCCTTTTGACACGTTTAAATTAGTTTGAGTATGAAACGAAATGAGAGAAAATTAAAATGTACAAAATAATTCTAATGGTTTTGCAGTGTTTTCTACTGCTTGAAAATTATATAAAAGAGTATTAATGGCATCTACAAACGCCTTTTGACACGTTTAAATTAGTATGAGTATGAAACGAAAAGAGAGAAAATTAACATGTACAAAATCATTCTAATGGCTTTGCAGTGTTTTCTACAGCTTGAAAATTATATAAAAGAATATTAATGGCATCTACAAACGCCTTTTGACACGTTTAAATTAGTTTGAGTATGAAACGAAATGAGAGAAAATTAACATGTACAAAATCATTCTAATGGTTTTGCAGTGTTTTCTACAGCTTGAAAATTATATAAAAGAATGTTAATGGCATCTACAAACGCCTTTTGACACGTTTAAATTAGTTTGAGTATGAAACGAAATGAGAGAAAATTAAAATGTACAAAATAATTCTAATGGTTTTGCAGTGTTTTCTACAGCTTGAAAATTATATAAAAGAATATTAATGGCATCTACAAACGCCTTTTGACACGTTTAAATTAGTTTGAGTATAAAACGAAATGAGAGAAAATTAAAATGTACAAAATAATTCTAATGGTTTTGCAGTGTTTTCTACAGCTTGAAAATTATATAAAAGTGTATTAATAGCATCTACAAACGCCTTTTGACACGTTTAAATTAGTTTGAGTATGAAACGAAATGAGAGAAAATTAACATGTACAAAATAATTCTAATGGTTTTGCAGTGTTTTCTACAGCTTGAAAATTATATAAAAGAATATTAATGGCATCTACAACGCCTTTTGACACGTTTAAATTAGTTTGAGTATGAAACGAAATGAGAGAAAATTAACATGTACAAAATAATTCTAATGGTCTTGCAGTGTTTTGTACAGCTTGAAAATTATATAAAACAGTATTAACAGCATCTATAAACGCCTTTTGACACGTTTAAATTAGTTTGAGTATGAAACGAAATGAGAGAAAATTAAAATGTACAAAATCATTCTAATGGTTTTGCAGTGTTTTCTACAGCTTGAAAATTATATAAAAGAATATTAATGGCATCTACAAACGCCTTTTGACACGTTTAAATTAGTTTGAGTATGAAACGAAATGAGAGAAAATTAAAATGTACAAAATAATTCTAATGGTTTTGGAGTGTTTTCTACAGCTTGAAAATTATATAAAAGAATATTAATGGCATCTACAAACGCCTTTTGACACGTTTAAATTAGTTTGAGTATGAAACGAAATGAGAGAAAATTAACATGTACAAAATCATTCAAATGGTTTTGCAGTGTTTTCTACAGCTTGAAAATTATATAAAAAAGTATTAATGGTATCTACAAACGCCTTTTGACACGTTTAAATTAGTTTGAGTATGAAACGAAATGAGAGAAAATTAAAATGTACAAAATCATTCTAATGGTTTTGCAGTGTTTTCTACAGCTTGAAAATTATATAAAAGAACATTAATGGCATCTACAAACGCCTTTGACACGTTTAAATTAGTTTGAGTATGAAACAAAATGAGAGAAAATTAACATGTACAAAATAATTCTAATGGTCTTGCAGTGTTTTCTACAGCTTGAAAATTATATAAAAGAATATTAATGGCATCTACAAACGCCTTTTGACACGTTTAAATTAGTTTGAGTATGAAACGAAATGAGAGAAAATTAAAATGTACAAAATAATTCTAATGGTCTTGCAGTGTTTTCTACAGCTTGAAAATTATATAAAAGAATATTAATGGCATCTACAAACGCCTTTTGACACGTTTAAATTAGTTTGAGTATGAAACGAAATGAGAGAAAATTAAAATGTACAAAATAATTCTAATGGTTTTGCAGTGTTTTCTAGAGCTTGAAAATTATATAAAAGAGTATTAATAGCATCTACGAACGCCTTTTGACACGTTTAAATTAGTTTGAGTATGAAACGAAATGATAGAAAATTAAAATGTACAAAATAATTCTAATGGTTTTGCAGTGTTTTCTACAGCTTGAAAATTATATAAAAGAATATTAATGGCATCTACAAACGCCTTTTGACACGTTTAAATTAGTTTGAGTATGAAACGAAATGAGAGAAAATTAACATGTACAAAATCATTCTAATGGTTTTGCAGTGTTTTCTACAGCTTGAAAATTATATAAAAGAGTATTAATGGTATCTACAAACGACTTTTGACACGTTTAAATTAGTTTGAGTATGAAACGAAATGAGAGAAAATTAAAATGTACAAAATCATTCTAATGGTTTTGCAGTGTTTTCTACAGCTTGAAAATTATATAAAAGAATATTAATGGCATCTACAAACGCCTTTGACACGTTTAAATTAGTTTGAGTATGAAACAAAATGAGAGAAAATTAACATGTACAAAATAATTCTAATGGTCTTGCAGTGTTTTCTACAGCTTGAAAATTATATAAAAGAATATTAATGGCATCTACAAACGCCTTTTGACACGTTTAAATTAGTTTGAGTATGAAACGAAATGAGAGAAAATTAAAATGTACAAAATAATTCTAATGGTTTTGCATTGTTTTCTACAGCTTGAAAATTATATAAAAGAATATTAATGGCATCTACAAACGCCTTTTGACACGTTTAAATTAGTATGAGTATGAAACGAAAAGAGAGAAAATTAACATGTACAAAATCATTCTAATGGCTTTGCAGTGTTTTCTACAGCTTGAAAATTATATAAAAGAATATTAATGGCATCTACAAACGCCTTTTGACACGTTTAAATTAGTTTGAGTATGAAACGAAATGAGAGAAAATTAAAATGTACAAAATCATTCTAATGGTTTTGCAGTGTTTTCTACAGCTTGAAAATTATATAAAAGAATATTAATGGCATCTACAAACGCCTTTTGACACGTTTAAATTAGTTTGAGTATGAAACGAAATGTGAGAAAATTAAAATGTACAAAATAATTCTAATGGTTTTGCAGTGTTTTCTACAGCTTGAAAATTATATAAAAGAATATTAATGGCATCTACAAACGCCTTTTGACACGTTTAAATTAGTTTGAGTATAAAACGAAATGAGAGAAAATTAAAATGTACAAAATAATTCTAATGGTTTTGCAGTGTTTTCTACAGCTTGAAAATTATATAAAAGTGTATTAATAGCATTTACAAACGCCTTTTGACACGTTTAAATTAGTTTGAGTATGAAACGAAATGAGAGAAAATTAACATGTACAAAATAATTCTAATGGTTTTGCAGTGTTTTCTACAGCTTGAAAATTATATAAAAGAATATTAATGGCATCTACAACGCCTTTTGACACGTTTAAATTAGTTTGAGTATGAAACGAAATGAGAGAAAATTAACATGTACCAAATAATTCTAATGGTCTTGCAGTGTTTTGTACAGCTTGAAAATTATATAAAACAGTATTAACAGCATCTATAAACGCCTTTTGACACGTTTAAATTAGTTTGAGTATGAAACAAAATGAGAGAAAATTAAAATGTACAAAATAATTCTAATGGTTTTGCAGTGTTTTCTACAGCTTGAAAATTATATAAAAGAATATTAATGGCATCTACAAACGCCTTTTGACACGTTTAAATTAGTTTGAGTATGAAACGAAATGAGAGAAAATTAACATGTACAAAATCATTCTAATGGTTTTGCAGTGTTTTCTACAGCTTGAAAATTATATAAAAGAGTATTAATGGTATCTACAAACGCCTTTTGACACGTTTAAATTAGTTTGAGTATGAAACGAAATGAGAGAAAATTAAAATGTACAAAATCATTCTAATGGTTTTGCAGTGTTTTCTGCAGCTTGAAAATTATATAAAAGAATATTAATGGCATCTACAAACGCCTTTGACACGTTTAAATTAGTTTGAGTATGAAACAAAATGAGAGAAAATTAAAATGTACAAAATAATTCTAATGGTCTTGCAGTGTTTTCTACAGCTTGAAAATTATATAAAAGAATATTAATGGCATCTACAAACGCCTTTTGACACGTTTAAATTAGTTTGAGTATGAAACGAAATGAGAGAAAATTAAAATGTACAAAATAATTCTAATGGTTTTGCATTGTTTTCTACAGCTTGAAAATTATATAAAAGAATATTAATGGCATCTACGAACGCCTTTTGACACGTTTAAATTAGTTTGAGTATGAAACGAATTGAGAGAAAATTAAAATGTACAAAATAATTCTAATGGTTTTGCAGTGTTTTCTACAGCTTGAAAATTATATAAAAGAATATTAATGGCATCTACAAACGCCTTTTGACACGTTTAACATAGTTTGAGTATGAAACGAAATGAGAGAAAATTAAAATGTACAAAATCATTCTAATGGTTTTGCAGTGTTTTCTACAGCTTGAAAATTATATAAAAGAGTATTAATGGCATCAACAAATGCATTTTGACACGTTTAAATTAGTTTGAGTATGAAACAAAATGAGATAAAATTAAAATGTACAAAATCATTCTAATGGTTTTGCAGTGTTTTCTACAGCTTGAAAATTATATAAAAGAATATTAATGGCATCTACGAACGCCTTTTGACACGTTTAAATTAGTTTGAGTATGAAACGAATTGAGAGAAAATTAAAATGTACAAAATAATTCGAATGGTCTTGCATTGTTTTCTACAGCTTGAAAATTATATAAAAGAATATTAATGGCATCTACGAACGCCTTTTGACACGTTTAAATTAGTTTGAGTATGAAACGAATTGAGAGAAAATTAAAATGTACAAAATAATTCTAATGGTTTTGCATTGTTTTCTACAGCTTGAAAATTATATAAAAGAATATTAATGGCATCTACGAACGCCTTTTGACACGTTTAAATTAGTTTGAGTATGAAACGAATTGAGAGAAAATTAAAATGTACAAAATAATTCTAATGGTTTTGCATTGTTTTCTACAGCTTGAAAATTATATAAAAGAATATTAATGGCATCTACGAACGCCTTTTGACACGTTTAAATTAGTTTGAGTATGAAACGAAATGAGAGAAAATTAAAATGTACAAAATAATTCTAATGGTTTTGCATTGTTTTCTACAGCTTGAAAATTATATAAAAGAATATTAATGGCATCTACGAACGCCTTTTGACACGTTTAAATTAGTTTGAGTATGAAACGAATTGAGAGAAAATTAAAATGTACAAAATAATTCTAATGGTTTTGCAGTGTTTTCTACAGCTTGAAAATTATATAAAAGAATATTAATGGCATCTACAAACGCCTTTTGACACGTTTAACATAGTTTGAGTATGAAACGAAATGAGAGAAAATTAAAATGTACAAAATCATTCTAATGGTTTTGCATTGTTTTCTACAGCTTGAAAATTATATAAAAGAGTATTAATGGCATCTACGAACGCCTTTTGACACGTTTAAATTAGTTTGAGTATGAAACGAAATGAGAGAAAATTAAAATGTACAAAATAATTCTAATGGTTTTGCATTGTTTTCTACAGCTTGAAAATTATATAAAAGAATATTAATGGCATCTACGAACGCCTTTTGACACGTTTAAATTAGTTTGAGTATGAAACGAAATGAGAGAAAATTAAAATGTACAAAATAATTCTAATGGTTTTGCAGTGTTTTCTACAGCTTGAAAATTATATAAAAGAATATTAATGGCATCTACGAACGCCTTTTGACACGTTTAAATTAGTTTGAGTATGAAACGAATTGAGAGAAAATTAAAATGTACAAAATAATTCTAATGGTTTTGCATTGTTTTCTACAGCTTGAAAATTATATAAAAGAATATTAATGGCATCTACGAACGCCTTTTGACACGTTTAAATTAGTTTGAGTATGAAACGAATTGAGAGAAAATTAAAATGTACAAAATAATTCTAATGGTTTTGCATTGTTTTCTACAGCTTGAAAATTATATAAAAGAATATTAATGGCATCTACGAACGCCTTTTGACACGTTTAAATTAGTTTGAGTATGAAACGAAATGAGAGAAAATTAAAATGTACAAAATAATTCTAATGGTCTTGCAGTGTTTTCTACAGCTTGAAAATTATATAAAAGAATATTAATGGCATCTACAAACGCCTTTTGACACGTTTAAATTAGTTTGAGTATGAAACGAAATGAGAGAAAATTAAAATGTACAAAATAATTCTAATGGTTTTGCAGTGTTTTCTAGAGCTTGAAAATTATATAAAAGAGTATTAATAGCATCTACGAACGCCTTTTGACACGTTTAAATTAGTTTGAGTATGAAACGAAATGATAGAAAATTAAAATGTACAAAATAATTCTAATGGTTTTGCAGTGTTTTCTACAGCTTGAAAATTATATAAAAGAATATTAATGGCATCTACAAACGCCTTTTGACACGTTTAAATTAGTTTGAGTATGAAACGAAATGAGAGAAAATTAACATGTACAAAATCATTCTAATGGTTTTGCAGTGTTTTCTACAGCTTGAAAATTATATAAAAGAGTATTAATGGTATCTACAAACGACTTTTGACACGTTTAAATTAGTTTGAGTATGAAACGAAATGAGAGAAAATTAAAATGTACAAAATCATTCTAATGGTTTTGCAGTGTTTTCTACAGCTTGAAAATTATATAAAAGAATATTAATGGCATCTACAAACGCCTTTGACACGTTTAAATTAGTTTGAGTATGAAACAAAATGAGAGAAAATTAACATGTACAAAATAATTCTAATGGTCTTGCAGTGTTTTCTACAGCTTGAAAATTATATAAAAGAATATTAATGGCATCTACAAACGCCTTTTGACACGTTTAAATTAGTTTGAGTATGAAACGAAATGAGAGAAAATTAAAATGTACAAAATAATTCTAATGGTTTTGCATTGTTTTCTACAGCTTGAAAATTATATAAAAGAATATTAATGGCATCTACAAACGCCTTTTGACACGTTTAAATTAGTATGAGTATGAAACGAAAAGAGAGAAAATTAACATGTACAAAATCATTCTAATGGCTTTGCAGTGTTTTCTACAGCTTGAAAATTATATAAAAGAATATTAATGGCATCTACAAACGCCTTTTGACACGTTTAAATTAGTTTGAGTATGAAACGAAATGAGAGAAAATTAAAATGTACAAAATCATTCTAATGGTTTTGCAGTGTTTTCTACAGCTTGAAAATTATATAAAAGAATATTAATGGCATCTACAAACGCCTTTTGACACGTTTAAATTAGTTTGAGTATGAAACGAAATGTGAGAAAATTAAAATGTACAAAATAATTCTAATGGTTTTGCAGTGTTTTCTACAGCTTGAAAATTATATAAAAGAATATTAATGGCATCTACAAACGCCTTTTGACACGTTTAAATTAGTTTGAGTATAAAACGAAATGAGAGAAAATTAAAATGTACAAAATAATTCTAATGGTTTTGCAGTGTTTTCTACAGCTTGAAAATTATATAAAAGTGTATTAATAGCATTTACAAACGCCTTTTGACACGTTTAAATTAGTTTGAGTATGAAACGAAATGAGAGAAAATTAACATGTACAAAATAATTCTAATGGTTTTGCAGTGTTTTCTACAGCTTGAAAATTATATAAAAGAATATTAATGGCATCTACAACGCCTTTTGACACGTTTAAATTAGTTTGAGTATGAAACGAAATGAGAGAAAATTAACATGTACCAAATAATTCTAATGGTCTTGCAGTGTTTTGTACAGCTTGAAAATTATATAAAACAGTATTAACAGCATCTATAAACGCCTTTTGACACGTTTAAATTAGTTTGAGTATGAAACAAAATGAGAGAAAATTAAAATGTACAAAATAATTCTAATGGTTTTGCAGTGTTTTCTACAGCTTGAAAATTATATAAAAGAATATTAATGGCATCTACAAACGCCTTTTGACACGTTTAAATTAGTTTGAGTATGAAACGAAATGAGAGAAAATTAACATGTACAAAATCATTCTAATGGTTTTGCAGTGTTTTCTACAGCTTGAAAATTATATAAAAGAGTATTAATGGTATCTACAAACGCCTTTTGACACGTTTAAATTAGTTTGAGTATGAAACGAAATGAGAGAAAATTAAAATGTACAAAATCATTCTAATGGTTTTGCAGTGTTTTCTGCAGCTTGAAAATTATATAAAAGAATATTAATGGCATCTACAAACGCCTTTGACACGTTTAAATTAGTTTGAGTATGAAACAAAATGAGAGAAAATTAAAATGTACAAAATAATTCTAATGGTCTTGCAGTGTTTTCTACAGCTTGAAAATTATATAAAAGAATATTAATGGCATCTACAAACGCCTTTTGACACGTTTAAATTAGTTTGAGTATGAAACGAAATGAGAGAAAATTAAAATGTACAAAATAATTCTAATGGTTTTGCATTGTTTTCTACAGCTTGAAAATTATATAAAAGAATATTAATGGCATCTACGAACGCCTTTTGACACGTTTAAATTAGTTTGAGTATGAAACGAATTGAGAGAAAATTAAAATGTACAAAATAATTCTAATGGTTTTGCAGTGTTTTCTACAGCTTGAAAATTATATAAAAGAATATTAATGGCATCTACAAACGCCTTTTGACACGTTTAACATAGTTTGAGTATGAAACGAAATGAGAGAAAATTAAAATGTACAAAATCATTCTAATGGTTTTGCAGTGTTTTCTACAGCTTGAAAATTATATAAAAGAGTATTAATGGCATCAACAAATGCATTTTGACTCGTTTAAATTAGTTTGAGTATGAAACAAAATGAGATAAAATTAAAATGTACAAAATCATTCTAATGGTTTTGCAGTGTTTTCTACAGCTTGAAAATTATATAAAAGAATATTAATGGCATCTACGAACGCCTTTTGACACGTTTAAATTAGTTTGAGTATGAAACGAATTGAGAGAAAATTAAAATGTACAAAATAATTCGAATGGTCTTGCATTGTTTTCTACAGCTTGAAAATTATATAAAAGAATATTAATGGCATCTACGAACGCCTTTTGACACGTTTAAATTAGTTTGAGTATGAAACGAATTGAGAGAAAATTAAAATGTACAAAATAATTCTAATGGTTTTGCATTGTTTTCTACAGCTTGAAAATTATATAAAAGAATATTAATGGCATCTACGAACGCCTTTTGACACGTTTAAATTAGTTTGAGTATGAAACGAATTGAGAGAAAATTAAAATGTACAAAATAATTCTAATGGTTTTGCATTGTTTTCTACAGCTTGAAAATTATATAAAAGAATATTAATGGCATCTACGAACGCCTTTTGACACGTTTAAATTAGTTTGAGTATGAAACGAAATGAGAGAAAATTAAAATGTACAAAATAATTCTAATGGTTTTGCATTGTTTTCTACAGCTTGAAAATTATATAAAAGAATATTAATGGCATCTACGAACGCCTTTTGACACGTTTAAATTAGTTTGAGTATGAAACGAATTGAGAGAAAATTAAAATGTACAAAATAATTCTAATGGTTTTGCAGTGTTTTCTACAGCTTGAAAATTATATAAAAGAATATTAATGGCATCTACAAACGCCTTTTGACACGTTTAACATAGTTTGAGTATGAAACGAAATGAGAGAAAATTAAAATGTACAAAATCATTCTAATGGTTTTGCATTGTTTTCTACAGCTTGAAAATTATATAAAAGAGTATTAATGGCATCTACGAACGCCTTTTGACACGTTTAAATTAGTTTGAGTATGAAACGAAATGAGAGAAAATTAAAATGTACAAAATAATTCTAATGGTTTTGCATTGTTTTCTACAGCTTGAAAATTATATAAAAGAATATTAATGGCATCTACGAACGCCTTTTGACACGTTTAAATTAGTTTGAGTATGAAACGAAATGAGAGAAAATTAAAATGTACAAAATAATTCTAATGGTTTTGCAGTGTTTTCTACAGCTTGAAAATTATATAAAAGAATATTAATGGCATCTACGAACGCCTTTTGACACGTTTAAATTAGTTTGAGTATGAAACGAATTGAGAGAAAATTAAAATGTACAAAATAATTCTAATGGTTTTGCATTGTTTTCTACAGCTTGAAAATTATATAAAAGAATATTAATGGCATCTACGAACGCCTTTTGACACGTTTAAATTAGTTTGAGTATGAAACGAATTGAGAGAAAATTAAAATGTACAAAATAATTCTAATGGTTTTGCATTGTTTTCTACAGCTTGAAAATTATATAAAAGAATATTAATGGCATCTACGAACGCCTTTTGACACGTTTAAATTAGTTTGAGTATGAAACGAAATGAGAGAAAATTAAAATGTACAAAATAATTCTAATGGTTTTGCATTGTTTTCTACAGCTTGAAAATTATATAAAAGAATATTAATGGCATCTACGAACGCCTTTTGACACGTTTAAATTAGTTTGAGTATGAAACGAATTGAGAGAAAATTAAAATGTACAAAATAATTCTAATGGTTTTGCAGTGTTTTCTACAGCTTGAAAATTATATAAAAGAATATTAATGGCATCTACAAACGCCTTTTGACACGTTTAACATAGTTTGAGTATGAAACGAAATGAGAGAAAATTAAAATGTACAAAATCATTCTAATGGTTTTGCAGTGTTTTCTACAGCTTGAAAATTATATAAAAGAGTATTAATGGCATCAACAAATGCATTTTGACACGTTTAAATTAGTTTGAGTATGAAACAAAATGAGATAAAATTAAAATGTACAAAATCATTCTAATGGTTTTGCATTGTTTTCTACAGCTTGAAAATTATATAAAAGAATATTAATGGCATCTACGAACGCCTTTTGACACGTTTAAATTAGTTTGAGTATGAAACGAAATGAGAGAAAATTAAAATGTACAAAATAATTCTAATGGTTTTGCATTGTTTTCTACAGCTTGAAAATTATATAAAAGAATATTAATGGCATCTACGAACGCCTTTTGACACGTTTAAATTAGTTTGAGTATGAAACGAATTGAGAGAAAATTAAAATGTACAAAATAATTCTAATGGTTTTGCAGTGTTTTCTACAGCTTGAAAATTATATAAAAGAATATTAATGGCATCTACAAACGCCTTTTGACACGTTTAACATAGTTTGAGTATGAAACGAAATGAGAGAAAATTAAAATGTACAAAATCATTCTAATGGTTTTGCATTGTTTTCTACAGCTTGAAAATTATATAAAAGAGTATTAATGGCATCTACGAACGCCTTTTGACACGTTTAAATTAGTTTGAGTATGAAACGAAATGAGAGAAAATTAAAATGTACAAAATAATTCTAATGGTTTTGCATTGTTTTCTACAGCTTGAAAATTATATAAAAGAATATTAATGGCATCTACGAACGCCTTTTGACACGTTTAAATTAGTTTGAGTATGAAACGAAATGAGAGAAAATTAAAATGTACAAAATAATTCTAATGGTTTTGCATTGTTTTCTACAGCTTGAAAATTATATAAAAGAATATTAATGGCATCTACGAACGCCTTTTGACACGTTTAAATTAGTTTGAGTATGAAACGAATTGAGAGAAAATTAAAATGTACAAAATAATTCTAATGGTTTTGCATTGTTTTCTACAGCTTGAAAATTATATAAAAGAATATTAATGGCATCTACGAACGCCTTTTGACACGTTTAAATTAGTTTGAGTATGAAACGAATTGAGAGAAAATTAAAATGTACAAAATAATTCTAATGGTTTTGCATTGTTTTCTACAGCTTGAAAATTATATAAAAAAATATTAATGGCATCTACGAACGCCTTTTGACACGTTTAAATTAGTTTGAGTATGAAACGAAATGAGAGAAAATTAAAATGTACAAAATAATTCTAATGGTTTTGCATTGTTTTCTACAGCTTGAAAATTATATAAAAGAATATTAATGGCATCTACGAACGCCTTTTGACACGTTTAAATTAGTTTGAGTATGAAACGAATTGAGAGAAAATTAAAATGTACAAAATAATTCTAATGGTTTTGCAGTGTTTTCTACAGCTTGAAAATTATATAAAAGAATATTAATGGCATCTACAAACGCCTTTTGACACGTTTAACATAGTTTGAGTATGAAACGAAATGAGAGAAAATTAAAATGTACAAAATCATTCTAATGGTTTTGCAGTGTTTTCTACAGCTTGAAAATTATATAAAAGAGTATTAATGGCATCAACAAATGCATTTTGACACGTTTAAATTAGTTTGAGTATGAAACAAAATGAGATAAAATTAAAATGTACAAAATCATTCTAATGGTTTTGCAGTGTTTTCTACAGCTTGAAAATTATATAAAAGAGTATTAATGGTATCTACAAACGCCTTTTGACACGTTTAAATTAGTTTGAGTATGAAACGAAATGAGAGAAAATTAAAATGTACAAAATCATTCTAATGGTTTTGCAGTGTTTTCTACAGCTTGAAAATTATATAAAAGAATATTAATGGCATCTACAAACGCCTTTGACACGTTTAAATTAGTTTGAGTATGAAACAAAATGAGAGAAAATTAAAATGTACAAAATAATTCTAATGGTCTTGCAGTGTTTTCTACAGCTTGAAAATTATATAAAAGAATATTAATGGCATCTACAAACGCCTTTTGACACGTTTAAATTAGTTTGAGTATGAAACGAAATGAGAGAAAATTAAAATGTACAAAATAATTCTAATGGTTTTGCATTGTTTTCTACAGCTTGAAAATTATATAAAAGAATATTAATGGCATCTACAAACGCCTTTTGACA
>CALNHX010008749.1:0-57086 GCA_940337035.1 Agriotes lineatus
GTTCGCTGTTAAAATATTAGTCAGTAGAAACCATTTAAGAAATAATTTGTAAGTTTAAGATAAATATGTACCTTTGTGATAATAAATACACGTTTTTCTACTAGTTTTTTACCTTTTTTTATTTAAAAACGAAAAAGTTTTAAAACGAGGATAAATCATCGGTTTCACCCTCGAAGTTGCTAATGTCAAATATACGTAAAATAAAAGGGGTGATCGGTTTCACCCTACTAATACAGGGTGAAACCGATCAACTTTTAAAAAAATATATTAAAAAAACTACCGTGGTTTATTTTGACAGTGTTGGCAGATATAAATGCTCGAAACTTCAAGCTTTCACATATATTTTTTTCGACTTTTATTTTTGCAAGAAATCCGAAAAAACGCAAAAAACTGCAAGTTTGACGGTACTTCCTTTATTGTAAAAGGAAGTAAAAATTACACAAAAACTCTAGGTTCCAGTTTAAAACTAACACTGTTTTCAGCACCAATGCACTCGAAAATTTCTGTGGTGATACTTTTGCTTCAGTCCGATATGTTGCCTCGTTGACCTGATTTTGTTAGTCCTGCAGCCTGGGCGCCATTTCTATCAAATCGTCGTAGCTCCAATCTATGCAGATTTAGCAATTTAAACGTTGTGTAAACTCATGGTGTAAAGAATACAAGGTGAAACGCTCCCGGGATGGGCAGTCGTTCAGAAAATATAGGGGAGATGTCAACCAATCCCGATGGTCCTGCTCAGGAAATCCATCACGGCCGCGATCATGGTGTAACCATGGTTGCGATCGTATATGTTGCTGGCACTGTCAGTCGATGTCAAATTCGGGTTAGCAGGTTACATTGTAACGTTTCGCCCTGAGATTAATTCTTAGGGATGCTCAAAAAGCATTTGAATTAAATTCAGCGCGCTTTTTAAACGTTTCGGATCCAACCGATGATAAGCCGATCGACATCCGATGCCGCAAGTTACAATAAGGCGGCGCGCAAGCGAAACTCCCCTCCTACTCTAATCGCCACCGGAAGCAGCAGATAAGGGACCCCGATACTATAAATACGAAGACCGCCCGACTGCCGCTCTCTCTGACCGATCTTCATCCGATAAGAAGATACCTGACCTGATCCGCTATCTAATCTGGCTGCATTTCCTACCGCCATTTTGTCGTTACGAACTGTTTGCAAGATTAAGATAGTTCACACCCGTTATAAATGACCTGTACTGAACGCTATTCTATCATGTCGGTAAATTCTGGTTAGTAGTGTAGCGTTTGAATCCGAAATATTACAAGATCCAGCACACTTTGTTGAGATCTTGGAATATTTTATAATCTCCTTACCCGTACGTTCCCGTGCCCTAATCGACTGCGAAATCCTGTTTATTCGCAGTGCACAAAAGGCCAACAAATTGTCCGATTTCCGCGAAGGCTAATTTTGTGTGATTCACAGCGTATGACTTTGCCGGAAGCCACCGCCTAATCTGCGAGGCCCGAAGGCACCGTTCCCCGTCCAAAAGCCATATCAAACGTAAATAAAGTCGAAGCAACGACCTGGAGCCGATAGCGCACTATCTCGCCAGCCGGACCTTCCGATAAGGCGCTCCGTTCTACCTGCGAGAGGCGAAAAACTATTTACGCACCTGGAAATTGCGAGCTACCGGCTCGCTTGCTGAGCCCGTCCGGAGGGAACACCAACTCCCAGGGAGGAATCGCACATTAAACACTAAACGAACAAACATTTCTCCAGGTAAAGCTCGCCATGTATTTTAATTCGTAAAATCCGCAGAAGGACAGCGTCTGCAAACAAAACTTTTGGGATTTTCGACATCGATCGGCTTCGAGTGGAGAATTTTCGCAAATCGGCGCGGAAGGGAACACTCGCTGCCCGCCCGAGGAAGGACACCTCCAAAGCTCGTGACCTCCTCCGCAGAGGCGCCTTGTGGGCTGCCTACACCGCCAACAGAATTTCAACGTGAAATCGATAGTATTTGTAACTTTCGTATTTTATGATATACAGTTCAGTTCGTATTTTGTAACACAGTTAAATACATTATATTGATTTATTACTAACATATCGTTGTTGCCGTATTATTTATACTCGAGTGTACCGAACCCTCTTCGACAGTGAGTTATCTCGCGGCTAAATTTAATATACCCTTACGAGAAGGGTGGAATATTACATGGCTGTATCCGAGCAGGGACTTGAACTCGAGTATAGATAATTCAGCAAACGCCCGTCCGCCGACCTGTTTTCACCAGATATTTGGCGCCCGAGCATTCCTGAAAATTATCCCAGTAGTATTTAAGGTTTTATTTAATCTTTTGTACAAAACCTGTTCCAGATAAGCCGACCGAACCTAGATGTACCAGATAGCCTAGTCCAGGTGGATTCTTCGGAATTCAAGCCGAGATGTACCAGAACCGTGTACCAGAGATGTTACCAATAGCCCAGATCCAGGTGTCCGAATTCCCTGTCCGTTTCCAGTCCTTTCGAAGGGTCAGAGAGCACCAATCCCTCCTGTAACCTGGAACATGTAACCTGTAAACTGTAACCCTCCGGGGCCGGCAGTTTAACTGCTGGCACGGGCTTCGCGACCCCGAGGTGCCCTAGCCCTTTTGCCTGAAGATACTACGGACCGCCCGCGTAGTACCGTCTCCTGTAACCCTCAGGGGCCAGCATCTTCTGCTGGTACGGGTTTAGCAGCCCCGAGGTGCCCGAGCGAACACCAATTAATGCACGTCGAAACCGCGATGGTGCTTCCGATCCGTGAATTTCCAGTACAACCAGAAATGCACGTCGAAACCGCGATGGTGCTACCGACCCGTCAATTTCCAGTATAACCGTATGCACGTCGAAACAGCGATGGTGCTTCCGATCCGTGAATTTCCAGTACAACCAGAAATGCACGTCGAAACCGCGATGGTGCTACCGACCCGTCAATTTCCAGTATAACCGTATGCACGTAGAAACAGCGATGGTGCTTCCGATCCGTGAATTTCCAGTACAACCAGAAATGCACGTCGAAACCGCGATGGTGCTACCGACCCGTCAATTTCCAGTATAACCGTATGCACGTCGAAACAGCGATGGTGCTTCCGATCCGTGAATTTCCAGTACAACCAGAAATGCACGTCGAAACCGCGATGGTGCTACCGACCCGTCAATTTCCAGTATAACCGTATGCACGTCGAAACAGCGATGGTGCTTCCGATCCGTGAATTTCCAGTACAACCAGAAATGCACGTCGAAACCGCGATGGTGCTACCGACCCGTCAATTTCCAGTATAACCGTATGCACGTCGAAACAGCGATGGTGCTTCCAATCCGTGAATTTCCAGTACAACCAGAAATGCACGTCGAAACCGCGATGGTGCTACCGACCCGTCAATTTCCAGTATAACCGTATGCACGTCGAAACAGCGATGGTGCTTCCGATCCGTGAATTTCCAGTACAACCAGAAATGCACGTCGAAACCGCGATGGTGCTACCGACCCGTCAATTTCCAGTATAACCGTATGCACGTCGAAACAGCGATGGTGCTTCCGATCCGTGAATTTCCAGTACAACCAGAAATGCACGTCGAAACCGCGATGGTGCTACCGACCCGTCAATTTCCAGTATAACCGTATGCACGTCGAAACAGCGATGGTGCTTCCGATCCGTGAATTTCCAGTACAACCAGAAATGCACGTCGAAACCGCGATGGTGCTACCGACCCGTCAATTTCCAGTATAACCGTATGCACGTCGAAACAGCGATGGTGCTTCCGATCCGTGAATTTCCAGTACAACCAGAAATGCACGTCGAAACCGCGATGGTGCTACCGACCCGTCAATTTCCAGTATAACCGTATGCACGTCGAAACAGCGATGGTGCTTCCGATCCGTGAATTTCCAGTACAACCAGAAATGCACGTCGAAACCGCGATGCTGCTACCGACCCGTCAATTTCCAGTATAACCGTATGCACGTCGAAACAGCGATGGTGCTTCCGATCCGTGAATTTCCAGTACAACCAGAAATGCACGTCGAAACCGCGATGGTGCTACCGACCCGTCAATTTCCAGTATAACCGTATGCACGTCGAAACAGCGATGGTGCTTCCGATCCGTGAATTTCCAGTACAACCAGAAATGCACGTCGAAACCGCGATGGTGCTACCGACCCGTCAATTTCCAGTATAACCGTATGCACGTCGAAACAGCGATGGTGCTTCCGATCCGTGAATTTCCAGTACAACCAGAAATGCACGTCGAAACCGCGATGGTGCTACCGACCCGTCAATTTCCAGTATAACCGTATGCACGTCGAAACAGCGATGGTGCTTCCGATCCGTGAATTTCCAGTACAACCAGAAATGCACGTCGAAACCGCGATGGTGCTACCGACCCGTCAATTTCCAGTATAACCGTATGCACGTCGAAACAGCGATGGTGCTTCCGATCCGTGAATTTCCAGTACAACCAGAAATGCACGTCGAAACCGCGATGGTGCTACCGACCCGTCAATTTCCAGTATAACCGTATGCACGTCGAAACAGCGATGGTGCTTCCGATCCGTGAATTTCCAGTACAACCAGAAATGCACGTCGAAACCGCGATGGTGCTACCGACCCGTCAATTTCCAGTATAACCGTATGCACGTCGAAACAGCGATGGTGCTTCCGATCCGTGAATTTCTAGTACAACCAGAAATGCACGTCGAAACCGCGATGGTGCTTCCGACCCGTCAATTTCCAGTATAACCGTATGCACGTAGAAACAGCGATGGTGCTTCCGATCCGTGAATTTCCAGTACAACCAGAAATGCACGTCGAAACCGCGATGGTGCTTCCGACCCGTCAATTTCCAGTATAACCGTATGCACGTCGAAACAGCGATGGTGCTTCCGATCCGTGAATTTCCAGTACAACCAGAAATGCACGTCCAAACCGCGATGGTGCATCCGATCCGTCAATTTCCAGTATAACCGTATGCACGTCGAAACAGCGATGGTGCTTCCGATCCGTGAATTTCCAGTACAACCAGAAATGCACGTCCAAACCGCGATGGTGCATCCGATCCGTCAATTTCCAGTATAACCGTATGCACGTCGAAACAGCGATGGTGCTTCCGATCCGTGAATTTCCAGTACAACCAGAAATGCACGTCCAAACCGCGATGGTGCTTCCGACCCGTCAATTTCCAGTATAACCGTATGCACGTAGAAACAGCGATGGTGCTTCCGATCCGTGAATTTCCAGTACAACCAGAAATGCACGTCGAAACCGCGATGGTGCTTCCGACCCGTCAATTTCCAGTATAACCGTATGCACGTCGAAACAGCGATGGTGCTTCCGATCCGTGAATTTCCAGTACAACCAGAAATGCACGTCCAAACCGCGATGGTGCATCCGATCCGTCAATTTCCAGTATAACCGTATGCACGTCGAAACAGCGATGGTGCTTCCGATCCGTGAATTTCCAGTACAACCAGAAATGCACGTCCAAACCGCGATGGTGCATCCGATCCGTCAATTTCCAGTATAACCGTATGCACGTCGAAACAGCGATGGTGCTTCCGATCCGTGAATTTCCAGTACAACCAGAAATGCACGTCGAAACCGCGATGGTGCTTCCGACCCGTCAATTTCCAGTATAACCGTATGCACGTCGAAACAGCGATGGTGCTTCCGATCCGTGAATTTCTAGTACAACCAGAAATGCACGTCGAAACCGCGATGGTGCTTCCGACCCGTCAATTTCCAGTATAACCGTATGCACGTAGAAACAGCGATGGTGCTTCCGATCCGTGAATTTCCAGTACAACCAGAAATGCACGTCGAAACCGCGATGGTGCTTCCGACCCGTCAATTTCCAGTATAACCGTATGCACGTCGAAACAGCGATGGTGCTTCCGATCCGTGAATTTCCAGTACAACCAGAAATGCACGTCGAAACCGCGATGGTGCATCCGATCCGTCAATTTCCAGTATATTTCCCGTAGGAATACAAGCTGAAATCCGCAGTATTTGTATTCGCCAGCAACCCGAGTTTGTGTGCATTTGTTAAACAAATCCAGAGCAAGCATTTCGTCCCAGTGCCTACAAGAAAGCTTGTTTCCTCCAGAATATTTTAATGAAGTCAAATGCACCACCTGAAGTTACGCCGACGTCGCAGCACCTACATTCTTCAGTAGCGTAGTTGTGCACGTGTACATGAACGTTGACAAGATGGCGGACTGAAACCGCAGCTTCGTATCATCTTGCAACGTGAATTTACTTTGACCAGTCCAACGAATCTCGAACGCTACATTCGCCTAAGGGCATACAAGAAAGTACGTTCGTTCTAGGGAAAGCAATTCACTTGCCCTAGTCCTGAAGTTCTCAGAATGCAAGTTGAAACCGCAACTTCTGCATTCATCTAGTAGGAACCTCAGAGTTTTGTGTGTGTAATAAAACGCACCCTGCAAAATGGCATTCAAGCCATTGCCAGAAATTTTAGAAATTTCCAAAGTTTATGTCCGAACTTAATTTTTTTTAAACTACCCTTCGCACTTGCCCGAATCTGGATCCTAGAATGTATTTCCCTGGGTCCAGATGTGTAAAAGGTCCGTCAACAACGACCATTTTTACCTGTAATCCCATAGAAGGGGTGATAACAGGGTTGGGCCTATATAAGGGCTTATCTTCAAACCCTGTGTTATTATCCGAGTTACTTTCAAAATAATCGAAGATGCCTCCGGTCCGAAATAAAATCGATGTGCGACCGTGGCCCTTCAAAATTAGGAGGCTACGTAAAGGGCAGAAAAGGATCCGTCTGTGGACCCCACACCTTTATAACCGCCCAGCATCCCCGACGACTACCCGCTGGTCGCCTTTACCCCAGTGTAGTCCGGTACCGGCCATGTTGTCTCCGTTACCAGATACGCCAGAGAAGAAAGGCAACATGCAGCCGATTTCCGCTACCGTGGATGACACCGATCAGGTGAGCCCTAGAGAAAATCTAGGACCCCAAACGTCGCCCCTCGACTTATCCCTGAAGATGGAGTGTTTGTTTGGAAAATCCCCATCCATTCTGCAAGCAACGCCCACACTCCAAACTAGCCCGAATATGGAATTCGACGCCGAGCCCCTGTGGCCCTATACTCCTCCAGGACTCCCAGCGACGCCAGACACTCCCTCGCCCCTCATGAGAGCCATCCTGGCTGAATGCGGCCCTTGGTGGGAGCTACCAGGCATTCCGCCTGAACTTAAACCAGAAGCCCCCGCTCAACTACCCGTGAACGAAGATTTGGTCCCCCTTGTTGAAGGCGACGCCCTCGCCTCAGTCTTGGAAGAGTTGCAGCAACTCCAGCTCCCAGAACCAGATTTATTACCCGAAGTGCTTCCGGAGCTTCTTTTCCAACCACCGATCGAAACGGAAGCCCGACAACCGACCTCACGCAAAACTAGACGGAGGGAGAAGAAACGCCGTTTCCGCGTGAAATTGCCTTCCGGAGAATTTTTGCGAGTTTCCCGAGACACAGCCCGTCAAATGGGTTTGTTGCCGCCGCAGAAGCAAAATTAAACAGCAAGTATAAAACTTTTATTATCTTGCCTTGCCCCCTTTTCCTCCTACGCCACTGCAATACTTGATGACCAGGGATGCTGATACCGCAGTTTCCAAAACGTCGATCCGCCGACGCATCAAGGATTTGTGGACGTGCAGATGGAGAACCCATGGAGAAGAGGCCCATGAAACTCCCGTTTCCTCCGAAGGGACCGGCATGTGTAACGTTTCGCCCTGAGATTAATTCTTAGGGATGCTCAAAAAGCATTTGAATTAAATTCAGCGCGCTTTTTAAACGTTTCGGATCCAACCGATGATAAGCCGATCGACATCCGATGCCGCAAGTTACGATAAGGCGGCGCTCAAGCGAAACTCCCCTCCTACTCTAATCGCCACCGGAAGCAGCAGATAAGGGACCCCGATACTATAAATACGAAGACCGCCCGACTGCCGCTCTCTCTGATCGATCTTCATCCGATAAGAAGATACCTGACCTGATCCGCTATCTAATCTGGCTGCATTTCCTACCGCCATTTTGTCGTTACGAACTGTTTGCAAGATTAAGATAGTTCACACCCGTTATAAATGACCTGTACTGAACGCTATTCTATCATGTCGGTAAATTCTGGTTAGTAGTGTAGCGTTTGAATCCGAAATATTACAAGATCCAGCACACTTTGTTGAGATCTTGGAATATTTTATAATCTCCTTACCCGTACGTTCCCGTGCCCTCATGGACTGCGAAATCCTGTTTATTCGCAGTGCACAAAAGGCCAACAAATTGTCCGATTTCCGCGAAGGCTAATTTTGTGTGATTCACAGCGTATGACTTTGCCGGAAGCCACCGCCTAATCTACGAGGCCCGAAGGCACCGTTCCCCGTCCAAAAGCCATATCAAACGTAAATAAAGTCGAAGCAACGACCTGGAGCCGATAGCGCACTATCTCGCCAGCCGGACCTTCCGATAAGGCGCTCCGTTCTACCTGCGAGAGGCGAAAAACTATTTACGCACCTGGAAATTGCGAGCTACCGGCTCGCTTGCTAAGCCCGTCCGGAGGGAACACCAACTCCCAGGGAGGCAACTCACATTAAACACTAAACGAACAAACATTTCTCCAGGTAAAGCTCGCCATGTATTTTAATTCGTAAAATCCGCAGAAGGACAGCGTCTGCAAACAAAACTTTTGGGATTTTCGACATCGATCGGCTTTGAGCTAAGAATTTTCGCAAATCGGCGCGGAAGGGAACACTCGCTGCCCGCCCGAGGAAGGACACCTCCAAAGCTCGTGACCTCCTCCGCAGAGGCGCCTTGTGGGCTGCCTACACCGCCAACAGAATTTCAACGTGCAATCGATAGTATTTGTAACTTTCGTATTTTATGATATACAGTTCAGTTCGTATTTTGTAACACAGTTAAATACATTATATTGATTTATTACTAACATATCGTTGTTGACGTATTTATTTATACTCGAGTGTACCGAACCCTCTTCGACAGTGAGTTATCCCGCGGCTAAATTTAATATACCCTTACGAGAAGGGTGGAATATTACAACATTTTGCGTCAATCTGACACCAACTGACGCAAAACCTAACCTCGAATTTGACATCGACAGCGTCTTCAACAATACACTTCAGTACTACCAATCGTGCCATTTGTCGGACCATGTCCTATTCGTTGAATTTGAGGTCCGCCCACATTCTGCGGAACGTTACACCTTGTATTCTTTACACCATGGTGTAAACTATTGCCTATTTTTGTAGCACATTTTATGGACTACTAAGAACTCAACTATTCTGTACCTTGAATGCAGCCTGCAAAAATTCCAAAAGCAATTTTCATATTTGGCGGTTCGGGACGGCTGCGGTTTTCAAAAGTTCAACTAATTGAAGACAGTTTACGGACCTTGACTTCGCCACACCATTTGATAATGTTAAAAGGACCCTTTGGAACACATTGCAAACGTAGATATGTTTTAGCGTTGGTTCGTTGTTTATTATTAGGCTCATATATTGTTACTCAGCGTAATTTTCAATGTTGTGCATATATTGCCAATTGTAATACAGGGTTTCCTATTCGAATATTTGTTTTTTAAGTGATATTTCTCATTGAGTGTCCAGCTTATTCTAGCTCTAGCTGAATTGGCCATATACACGGTTTTCATAGTTAAGTCGGCACTATTGCTAACCTCGTTGTTATTGGAGCTACAAAGTCAGTTAGGCAAACTAGTATTATTTTTTTCGCCAATTACGATGGTGAAAACGGAATCAAAATCGAACATCGTGAGGCTATAAAGTTATTCTAGTTACTTGATTCGTTAAAGGTAAAGTGTTTTTTTTTAATAATTAAATCATTATGTAATGAATAAAGTAAAATGTGTACTATTATAATTACATTTGATAACTGAATTTGACAACTACCGGCTACAGAAACACTCACCTGCGCCGTCACGGCCATCTCTTTACTATCACATACATTATAACTGTCATAAACCTTTATTAAATCGACATTTATGCATTAATAACAGTAAATTTAAGGTCGTTGTAAGGGAAGATAGAGGGTCGGCCTTACCTTTTGGCGAAAGTTATATTGGTTATTTTGCTAACTATCGGCCTAGTTGGGCTTGCTCGCCGCGAGGGTCGCAGGGTTCCAGCTATGCTGAAAGAGAATACAAAAAAAAGAAAGGAGTGGGCGCCAGGTCCTAGACTCAGATCCAATTCCTTGTGCCGGACCTTACACAAGGTCGAAGATAAAAACCAGCAAGTCAAAAATAAGCAAATCAACAACCAATGAATAGATCACAGCTTTATTTTAAATATTGGTGGGTACTATAGTGCATCGCAAACCCGCAAACATATAAGTATAGATCATAAAAAAAAGAATATTGCTAATCAACGACAATACTAGATTTTCAAAAATATAAACTAAATATAAGTACATAAAAAAAAAGACAATAAAGGGGGCTATTAATATATATGAATAGGCTAACGCACTAAAACATTTCGAGCATAAAATAAAATAACGCGAGGTTTAAAGGAAGCGTATCGAATATTGACTAACAACAAAAAAAAAACTAAAATAGACCCCGTGAGGCAGGGCAAAGCAGAGCCAGGTTATGCAAGCGCTCAGCTGATGCGAAACCCCGAATATCAGCTCAGAAAGATCCTAAGTAAGTATTCAAAATTTCTAAAGGTCCAATCTACCAGGATATATGGCCATATAAAAGCAGGGTAGATTTCTCAGTGAAAATACATCAGGTACATAAATGAACGCTAAAGCAATCGCTTGAATAAACCTTCGGCAAACTTGTACCTACGTAAGGACTCGCAAATAAAGTACAATAACGCGGAATTGACAATTATTCTACCGGCGGCGGGCCTTGCGACACAACCGTTACTAACCCGAGATTAGTTATTAGGCAAGAACTTAAACTGCAAACGTCAGGCGGTTGACACGCAAATGGCGACGAAAATAAATATAAATATCTGTATATTAAAAACCGCAGGTAACGAGCCGTGAGTACAACCCTAAATCTGAAGTAATTAAACGAAAGATTTAACATACGATTTGCAGGGGAACTCGATGGGGCGCGGCGGCCGGCGAAAGTAGATATAAATATCTGTATATTGAACAAACCGCAGAGCTGCCTTCACAAAGTCAGGTAAGCTCGATTAATGATTCGATAAAGCTCACTCAAATGCACAAAATGGATGCTCGAAATTTTCAAAAGCCCTATTATAATAACGCATCAGATCTATACAAAAGCATGCACTAATAACTCAACTAGACGAAGCGTTGCTATGCCAAAAATTATCGCACATGTCCTAACTATTAACGAGACGAGACACTATTAACTAACTATAAAATACACCAGGCGCAATTAGCTATATCAGATTCTTGCCTGTAGTAAAAACATGTCAGCTCCTAACCTGTGGCTTGAGGGGCCCGAAGACGGCAGAAGCAATGAGGGTTCCGGCAGACACAGCGGGAGGCCCAGCGGGCCGAGGAGGCGGTGATTGTGTCGCAGGTGAGTGCAGTGCTACACCCTCTAGCGTAGCTCCCAGGGAATTGCAGAGCTCTTTGACAACTCGATAATTTCAGGATCCCAAGTCGACGGTTTGGATGCCCGCAGGGTGCAGCCGAATAAGGAATGCTAAGCCTCTTCAGGGAGGAGTTCAATCTCTCGCAGGAAGCGTCCAAACTCTCCCAAGATCGTAGCCGACAGGAAATGGCACCCCACAATAAATCCAATCCCACAGTAAATCGAATCCCACAGGGAATCGTATCCGACAGGAAATGCATCCAGTAAATCCAGTCCCACAGTAAATGGCTATAACGCACAACGCCCAAATAAGTCCCAAATAAGAAGAAACTGGCCTTATCTTACCTCACGCTGGAATTGAGCCAGAAGAAAGGGCAGAAACAATGCTGGCCTCAAACGAATCCGCAGTTGCGAAGGACGTAAGTATAACCAAATCAAATACGAACGTCGTAAGGGCACATGTGCTTTTTCAGATCCTCCGAAAAATCAAAACGGAGCTGAGCTATACTAATTAGCTCAAAAATTTAAGCACACGGCCGAGGCACTAGCAGCCTGCACCAAGTTTAAAATGGGAATGACCTCAAAAATTCCACCAGCTACCAGTTATCAAAACTTTCCAAAATTTTTGGGCCAGAAGATGCAAAAAAACAGCCTGAAAAATTTGACTGCAAGAAGTGATATCCTTTATCTAGCAACAAATAGAATAGAATAATTTGCAACAGGGGTTGCCTAAGCGCCATATACAAATATCTGTAGCAATATGACCAAAATAAATTAAATTAGTAGAATATGGGTAATTATTCGAAGAGTTGCTTACCAAACTGCTTGATAATTATAGGAAAATAATTAAAAATAAGATACAGCTAATTATACCTAGTTTAAAGCATGCAAAAATTGACAAAAGCCAACCATAAATATTCAAGTTCAGAAATTCAGCTAGCGAAAGTTCAATGCTACGGGGGACACTCCAAAAGTATCGTAACATCGTAGAAAAAATATTGTATGCAAACTCGTGCTAAAAGTGTTATTGCACTCGGCATGTTATAATTTTCATGTATCGTGCATAAACATTCACTTTTAGCACTTCTTTCGTAAATAGCTATTAAAAACATAAATTTTGTATTGACAGCCGTGCTAAGTTATAGTGACAATTTGGAAAGTACCGAGATCAAATGTTATACGTTTGGCAGTACTGAAGTGTATTGTCAGTCTATGTCAAATTCGGGGTTAGTAGGTTAGGTTTTGTTTGTTATTTGCATTTATTTAATACTACTATATTGCTAGCTCCTGTAAGTGTGGAGGCAACAGCCTAAGTGAGACAAACAACCAACTCTTTTACGTACTTGGTGAGGCATGCGCACGAGACGCGTAGTACTCAGAGTGAGACTATGTCGGCGCCGTAATGTTTTCGCCCGTTCCCAGACCCTACTAGCAATATAAAAGTAAAAATATATGGGTATTTGGTACAAAATGAAGCAAAACGTAACCTGCAAATCTCGAATTTGGCATAGCTTGGCAGTGCTACCAACAATGCAGTAGTGAGTGACATGGTTTTTATGTCACTAGTGGCTTATGGTTTTAATTTCATAGTGGATAAAGCGGCACTTTAGAGGTCTAAAATTGATTTAGTAGTAGCCAAATAACTAGGAGGTGTTGAATAAACATCTTAAAAATACTGCAGTAATACTCATGGAGGGTTTCAGCCTTTTGTACAACAGCTTTCCATCTCTTCCAGTCACTAGCTTTGACTATCCTATTTCGCACCTTCAGCTCTTGGAGGTCAGTTAAAATATTCTCTTCGTTTCTTTCTTGGTTTTTCTCTAGCTGACTTTCAGGAGTTTGAATTAACACTTCCTTCGTTCAATAGTCATCAGGAAGACGCATACATGCCCTAACAACCTAATTATTTGCTTCTTTAATTAGCCTGTAATACATTGATTTATTAATTGTTTCTGCTCGGAGTTCATACGGAGTCGTCATCCACCATAATATGTCATAAATCTGGCTATACAGCATTCTCCATATTTTTCGGGCCGGTTTATATTTTGTCTAATCAGCGTGCGTGGTTCACATCCATACATTAATATCGGTGTTAATATACTCTTTTGATACAAGCCTAGATTTTAATAGTTTATTTAGTCCACGTAATCGCTTGTTTTCTTAATTATTCTATGTTTCATTTCCCTAGAGAGGTCGTTTATGTGTTATTATTGTGCCAAGATATATAAATTCACTAATGTATACAAATGATTTCTTATTATGACTATTTCTTGTAGCTCTCTAGGTGAATTTACCCTTTGCAGTTACAGTTTTCCCCTCCTGATCCAAAAGCGTAAAAACTTCTTTCATATTTGTTATAGATCTTACTAGGATGGAAATGTCCAGCATGCGCTATTTATTGGAAACTATACGTAAAGATAGTGTAAAATAGGTTTAAGCTATTTTTTCTTGTGACGCTTTGTAAAATAAGGTTAAAAGTAAGTGTGACAAAATACCTCTTTGTCTGAGTCTTGCAATTTCAAAGTCTTTGGATCGATTCTACACTTACACCTATACTCTTCTGTTGTTATTTTTACTAATAGGATCAGTTTTTTGGGATTCCAGTTCCATTAAAGCTTTCCGTAGGTATTTATGTTTAATACTAGCAGATGCTTGCTTGTAATCACATGCAGCTGTAATATGCAATTTCCATCTGTAATGAGCGTCTTAAAACTTTGGGAGTTGTGCTAAGCAAGCAAGTTTTCCTATAATCAGAGCAGTTGAGCTTCTGTTTATACGTATGCGGGAAATATAATACCAGTTTATAAGTCGTTTGTTAGCTGTTTTCTCTCCATATAATAAATATAGTATATTGCTGTCGATAAACGATAACAAAAGCACAATAGAAAGTTCACAGGCGATACGAATTATGCGTTTAATTATTACTGCAAAGCATTCGGATGAAAATGCATTAAAATTTTGAATTGATTTCAATTTAAAGAGCTAGTCACACTTAAAACTATGGAATTATGGTAATTTTTACATCCTTTTACAATAAAGGAAGTATTGGATTCACCCCAAAAATTCGAAATTGAGTTTTCAACAGATCTTCACGTTTTAGAGTCCCCAGAACCCAAAAAACATATTTTTTTATTGGTCTGTCTGCCTGTCTGTCGGCGTGTCTGACTGCGTGTGTGTCTGTCTGTGAACAGAATATCTCAAAAACGAAAAGAGGTATGGCGTTGAAACTTCATATATAAGTTTTGTGTACTATGTAGATGCGACAGCAAGCTTTTGAAGGAAATCGCATAACCGGAAATAGGTGTTTACTCTTGTAATTTTTCAGTTTTTTTCGATTTTTTCAAAAACGGCTCTAACAATTTTTTCAAACTTCACAGTTTTATTACATTTTTAATGTCTATTAATGTGAAAAAGGTGATTTTCCAGTTGAATACTTCTAAAATGGGTTTCTTTTGTTTTTTTCTATTTTTTTATTAACTTCTATTTTAAATAGAACAGCCGATATATTATTACATTTTTGAATTCAGCTTAAATTTTTTTACAAATGCTTAGAAATGTGAAATTAAATTTTGGCTAATTATAAGATCACTGTAAAAGGAAGTTGTGTGCGTGTATCACATCAGATTTTTTACTTGATTTCTATTTACGGTCATTCTCAATATCATCCGAGACTTATGATTGTCAATTGTATTATTTTCCGACTGGTTTGGCTTGCTTTGCTAATAAATTTTAGAGTACCACAACAGAAATAAGTTGGGTTTTAAACGACTTAACACCTCAACAAACTAAAGTTCGCAATACAAAATATTTCTCCGCGAGTTAAACGACAAGTGAAAAGTGAGTTTAGCGGAATCAAATCTAAAACAATTTGAGCATATTATTGTAACGGTTTAACAAGTTTTGTACTTAGTCAATATAGGATGTTATTACTGATTAGTTTAGTAGAATTTTTTTCTAGGATAATTCACCATTCGCCCAAACTGCATCGAAACGGGTTGAAAATGCGCAGGAAGTTGATTTGCAAGTCGATATTTTCTTTTGGTGATTTTGTATTCGATTTTCTCAAAAATACAACTCTAATACCTGAAAATACGAAAAAAATGAAAAACAGTTTAGCCATAAAAAATGTGATTTGTGACGAGGGATTTCTGTGATAAATTAAATAAGAATTTAGGTAAAACTGCACAAACAGCAAGAAAAAAGGGTGTAGAAAATAATAGTAAAGTTTATTTTACTGCAAGCTTCCAGATTAAATAAATATGAGCCAAAATGTGTAATTTTAACACGTTTCGTTTACTGTTTATACTCAAAATGTGTGTAATTTTACGAAGATTATCATATTAAAGTCGGTTTTTCTTTATCTATCAATAATAGTTATTTGAGATAAGTGTACAATTTAATTTGGGAGTCACGCAGAGGTTTCAAAACAATTGTTAATTGTGTTATATTTCATGTCAAATCGACAAATCTGAGGTTGCGTTGTCTTTTGTACAATCTTTTAACAATCTACGTTATCATTGGATATAATTACAAATCATATCTTCGATTTGAGTGGCTGTTTTTGGAGTTTGGACGAGCTGTCGACAACGATTTTTCTGGCTGGATTCGCTTGAAACGATTTTTGGATGTGCTGTTATCGACTATATGGCCTTCATTTCTGAGGCAGGGAAGGCAATAGTGGCTCTGCTCACAAACAAATAATAGCTGCTACTGGATTGAACGTTTAACAATGCGTTCCGAGGTTAGTGAATTTTTTAAATTTCGGATTCAACTTGTTGGTGTGCATTGGTATAAAGTGTTTTATTTATTTATGCATTGTGACCTAATAAAACCTAAGCAAGGTTAAGGAATACTTTACATTATTGACAATCCTGAGATACGAGTTGCATGCGTATTAATTCTTTTATTGAAGCGAGACGTTTAGTAGTGAAAAGGGAAATTATCTCTGGAGTTGTTTGTTTTGCCATTTATTTTAAATTCGAAGAGAGTGCACGTTCATTCGGAGTAAATTGTTTTGCAGTAAACGAAATATTTTAGATTATTGGACACTTTTTTCCATAGAAAGTTTAAGTTCACCCAACGAAGAGGATTTTCCATTGCAGTTTATACGTTCACCCAACGAAAGGGGCTGTTTTCTATAACAGTTTTTTTTGTCATCCAATACGTGGAGGCTTTTTGTTAGGTTGCGCGAATTTTGATTTAGTGTTGTCAACGTTTGTGTCGGGGATAATTAATTTTGTAAACGTGGAGGGTACGCAAACGAGATCGATGAAAGATAATGAAGTTAGATTAATAAGTGGGAATATATTAGAGGCACAGTTTCATAGGAAACAAGCAACGAGTAGGATAGACAGGTATCTGAAGTTACTATTAGGTCCTGTAATTATTGCGGTCTTTAAGATCACCTTCTTTATGTATTGGGAGTCTTGCATTTATTTCGTATTCTTTCGGCATCTTACTTATTTTCCATCCTCGATTACACATTTTATAAATCTACGTTTGCGTATTCTTATTTTCGCTTCTTTGATCTCCTCCACTGTTCGATCTTCTTACTCTTCTCTTTAGTCCTCCTCAAACTTTTCCCTCTGATTTTAGAAACTTCCTTTCTTAAATATTTATATATGATTCTAATAGCTCATGGAAATCTGATATTAATAAGCCCTGTTCATCCATTGTACTTGACATTTTCTTCCCATTCTTTCCCCTTCAACATTTTAGAATGCCTCAACATTTCCTATTTTTGCTTCTAATATTGCCAGGAAACTCTATCCAACTTTTCTTCTTAGCTTCTTGTATTTCACCCTTTGCTTTGTTTCTAGCTCTATTTATATCTTGTTTTGTATTTGTTTATATGTATTTGTTTTTGCAGCGCCGCCTACCAACTTTACTTTGACAGCGTTTTTTATCGCCAGTTACATATCAAATAGGCATATAAATTATTCATTTGATAGTATATGTAACCGGCAGGGGCGTCTCTAGCTCTAGCAACAGTGACACGTAATGTTAAATAAATGCGTAAGGCAATCGATAAATTTGGAAAGGTGCCAATTAAGTTATTTTTAAACAATAATTTCAAAACATCTACTGAAGATGCGGTAGATTTTAAATACTTCGATAAAATCTCTATTTCATTCAGTAAATCGACTGCATTTATGTCCGAACGATTAATTCCAAAATCTGTCAATTTGTTTTGCAAATCCTCGCAGTACTTTAGTTTATCATCGGAATCTAAGTTTGATAAAGTGTCAAGGCTCTGTGAAAAAGGGAAACAACTGTTGTGACAGCTTAGCAATTCGAATCTTTCATCTAACTTAGTTACGGCGGTATCTAATAGAAAAAAGTAAAAATTGACTTTAAAGTGTAAATATGGATTTTGTATAGCATCGTCTCTACCTTCGTAATCGAACATAGGCCTCCTTTTCTTAGGTCGCACAGTACTGATTGCTGGGAAACTAATCTGACAAATCAATTCTTCAGCAATGAATTTTAATTCATTAGCATTTCTGTCTGAGCCGAGTAGTTCGACGTTCACTTAAGTATTTTTTACTTCTTCTAACATCGTAATAGCTTTTGGAAGTATTATAATAGATTGCTGCATAGTTTTACTTAAAAATTATTATATGAAGTGCCTAATGAACAAACAAATTTGTATGACTTTATTTTTGAAATCAAAGTTTTTGTGTCATTGTCCCTGTAAATAAAAAGCAAAGCATCATATTTTTTCCAAATTAAAACGAACAGCTTTCACGGCTACAATTCTGTTTTCCCAACGTGTATCGGAAAGTGGCTTCAGAGTTAAAGTTCCTTCTTTAAGATTTGGCATCGCGACGTTGACGCCGAAAAGAATACATACACTATGTCCCCGGATTGAGTTACAAAGAGGGAAAATAAGTTTATTTTTGACTTCTCAAAAAAACACTTTTTATAAAAAAAGACCTGCTTGTTCTCAAACTAAAAATGTACTTGCTAAAATTTAAATATCTCCTTTCGTATACGGGGGAGGTTCGAAAATATGAAAATGGCTCAAGAATAAAGCACTCATATTTTTCAAAATGCAATAATGTTACTTGAAAAAGTTGCTTAGAATTAAAAGTAGGTGTCAAATATAAAGTCACAGCCACCTGCTCTAAAAAACAATTTTCACTGTTTTTTCTTATTCTTCCACTACCCTGCGAATTACCAAACGCGATACTTCAAAGTTAATTTAATAGTGTATTGTCGAATTTTAGTTTTGTTCATTTAACCTGAAATTTATGTGACCCGAAGTTGATACTAAAAATCTCACATTTGTGTCAACACAAACACAGGTATCTTAAAAAAATTAATAATACGCGATCCAAATATCAATAGCAATAAAAAAGGAATTATAATTTTTGATAGAAATGTCATAACAAATATTTCCAATTAACATTATTTCATATTTTGAAAAATAAGGGTACTTGATTTTTGAGCCATTTTCATATTTTCGAACCTCCCCCTTATACGAAAGGGGATATTTAAATTTTGGCAAGTGCAATTTAGTTTGAAAACAAGCAGGGTTTTTTTTATAAAGAGTTATTTTCTTTGGGAAGTCAAAAATAAACTCTTTTCTCTCTTTGTAAACCAATCCGGGGACACACATATATTTCTTGGACAATGGCAAAAAAATTGGTGACTTTTGCAGCATCATTTACAACTAAATTAAGACTATGTGTTGCACATGGTGCATACAATGCTCTAGGATTGATATTAAAAAATGTGTAACCCAATTATTTTGCCTTTTATATTAGCATCATTGTCATAGCCTTGACCGCGCATGTGTGATTATTAAGTTTTTTTTTAAATTCAATAAAAAGGTAGTAGTATCTCAACATGTTTTGTTGAAGGGTTCAAATAAACAAATATAAAAACGACTGTAATTTTATCCTCATGATCATTGATGTCTGGTGTACAATTTAAAATAATAGTATAATATTTAGAATGTTTTAGGGTGTTAACTATTAGACCAAGAGCCCATAACACCCGAATTACTACTCATAGTGGCAAGCTTCGTAGGTAGTAGACCTTTCTATATTGCTCAAGTAGGTGTCAAAAACGCAAGTATGGCAGCCGAACTGCGCTTACAAATATTAACGGCGGCTTTGGAAAATTGTTAATAAAGTTAAATATATTTTTTTTTAAAGTGGCAAGGCTAATTTTAGTTTTAATCCATAGACAAGGTCCCTAAAACCAGACGAAAATTTTGTGCCATACTGATAGGAAGGGTATAAAGGGCCGCCATACTAGGTCAAATTGGTAGTTTTGTTTATTGTAAACAAAAATAATAGCGGCAAGCTTCAATTCTTGTTTACTACTTCATTTAAACACCAATTATCCAAAAATATAATTTCCATACCGCTTGTATGGTTATGTGGGTAGCCATACTGGTACCAACATGTACGATTTTATTAGTCATGCTGCTATCACAAATTTTCGCTAATAAATTATACGTGTTTGTACCAGTATGGATAATTGGCTATTTACGCTTTGTGGTCATCGAACTATGTTTATGTTTTATTCAATATAAAAAAACATTTTATCTTACAATTGCTATTATACATTACAGTAACTAGTAGTCGCATTTTATTAAATATTATACACATTTTTTGTATCGCTCTTGCAATTTCAGCGGAATCAGAATATACAAGGCCTAGCTGCCGCCCCCTAAACTATGAAACCCGGGTGCGTAAAGCCAGAACACACTATTTTACAGCTCAATGTTTTAAAAGGCAGTGCTATATCGTGGTGTGGTTTGATGGATATTAATACCCCGTTATAACTCGACAAACCATACCGTGATGCAGCACGACCTAACACCCACCCACTCTGCGATATCTATTGCAAATTATGCTGATGGAATAACTTCTGACCGTTACGTTTTACGTTACATTTTTGTCAGTTCACTTCTTTAGAGCAAATTTTTAATGTTACCATACAGTGCAGTTTAGTGGGTGACATTCCAAAACAAGCTTGTAAGAATTGGATTGCTGAATTTGGCAAAGCAACACACACTAATTGGATTGTAAGGCGAACCTGTACATCTCCGAAGAGGCACGCGTTTCGGATTTGTCATGACTGTCAACATAGTAATTACCAGAAACGGAAAGAAACTGCAAAGTACACAAGAGAACGAAATAGAGATTGTACTGCTGGGGTGAAGATGGTGGTAAAGAAAACTAGTCGCAATACTGTAAAAAATGACCCGCTATTGAAAAAAGGTCTGAACACACTTATAACGGTACGTTGTCTTACATTTATTACAGTAAATTTTAATATTGACAATCTTGCTTTTATATAGATTAACTTTAAACATAGTCACAACGTCGAAGTTGCCGAAGCTTTTAGCTACTTGCGCATGGATAAGAGTACCGAAGCGTACTACATAAAATATTTTAAGGATGAAATGACTCCTAGTGCTGCAAGAATATATCACGAAATTTGTCTTATGCAATCAGAACTGGACGAAAAAAATATTGCATTCATTCTTGCAGATGCACAAAAGAATCCTCGAGAAAGGCAAGTCAAGTATTTGTACGACAAGTGGAGGTAATTACTTACATGTTTTTTAGTTTTTAGTCTTGATTGCAAACGTTTACATACCAATTGTTAATATTTTAGGCAAGACAATTATGGGGACAGAACCGAAAAGAGTGTAGTATCAGTTATTATAGAAAAGCAAGCAGAATTTTCTAGTAAAGGTATAGACATTCATGTTCCAGAAAATCCTCTTATAATTACTGTTGTTACACCAATCATGAAGAGCGTGGCAAGGAGCTGCTTTGCAAAGGGAGTAGCATTTGTTGATTCAAGTGGTTCGTGTGATCAAACCAACACGTGTATTACCTTCTTATTTACTGCGAGTAAAATAGAAGCAATTCCTTTAGCTGTAGTACTACACACGGCACAAACGGAAGGGAATTACACACTTGCATTTGCTACTGTTAAAGATATATTTCTTAAAAATGGACTATCAGATGAAGATTTTCCACGAGTATTTTTAACAGATGATAGCCAAGCTGAAAGAAGTGAGCTAAGGTCAGTGTTTCCGTCATCTGTTCTGTCGCTTTGCACTTTTCACATGTGTCAAGCATTTTGGCGGTGGTTGTGGAATTCCAAACATTATATTCACAAAATAGTAGAAAAACAATAATTCTTCAATTTCAAGAATTGATGTACGCTAAAACTGTAGAAGATTGCGAAGAGTTATTTTTAAGTTTGATAAAATATTTAGAGAAAGCCCAATATAGAAATTTAAAACACCATCTAGAAAATTTATGGAGCCGACGTGAAGAATGGTGTTTATGTTACCGTACGAAAATAATAACACGTGGAAGTAATACTAACAACTATGTAGAGGCATTGATAAGGATTTTTAAAGATATAGTTTTGCAACGTTGTCGTGTTTTTAATGCATGTTCTTTAATTGAGTTTATAACTGACACTTTTGAAAATTATCACAAGCGCCGTTTACTTGAATTTTTAAGCTCCCGCCGTAGTGAACAGGAATTAGTATACATGAAATTTGTACGTAAGGCAAAAGATATGTTGGTATCCCACATAGACGAATCATGCTATCATGTAACCTCAAAGTCTGACAGTAAAATGTTGTATACCGTGTTTACTGACATTGAAATGTGCGATTGCCCCTTTGGACAAAGTGGGCGATTTTGTAAACATATATGTGCAGTACAAGAAAAGTTCAAAATTTACGTGAATACTGCACCTCGTCTCACCACTGATGATAAAGTTGATTTTGCAAGAATTGCTTTAGGCGAAAGTGTACCAGCGAATTTTTACAAGAACATGGATGATACACAAATACCTAATAAATCTTACACTGTAAGCACAGAAATATTTGAAAAAAGGTCTTTTGAGTTGGGGGATGTGCACGACTCAATACAAGATTCTAATGAGGAGAACGAGAAAAACGATGGCGACTACGAAGTAGCTGTTGCCAACTGATATAGTAGCAGCTCACAAATCAGCCACTATGACTGACATTGTTATAAAATTTTACAAATATTTAGAGAATATTACGACACCTGCTCAAGTTGAACACTTTTTTGCAAAAGCTAAAACGAAGCTTTTGAGAAAAATAGGAGTGCACCCAACTTATGTTTCTCGTAGAAAGGCAAGACCAGGTTTAACTGATGGTCGGCAACGTATACAAGCAGGTAGACCATCCAATAATGAATTAGGACAATCAAGAAATCGTAAAAAAAAAGATGCCTCTCAGAAAATGTGATGCTCAATCGTCCCAATGCAAAATCCCATGGAACAAGTCACTGACTTATTATTGTGCTATTTTTTAAATAATGTATGTACCTACGCATATTTTTATTATTATTGTTGATGGTTTAGTAGTTTCTTACATTTCTATAGAAAAATGTGCAAAATTTATTTTTGATCCTGACACTAAACGTCACAATTATTAATAAAACGTTCTAGCTATACTTTTTTTTAATTTCAATATGTACACGGCAATATTAAGAAAACGTGGAAAATAATGTATGAAATAGGTAACTAATTTGGAACCTAGGAAATCCGAAATTGATTTCCTTGTTGATGAAGAGGATAATGTAATTAGGGATAATAAAGCTAATTATATAAATAATTTTTTCGAGAAAAAACAGTATTCAGCGGGATTTGATGGTATAACCAATGATTGAATAAAAAGCTTATCTTTATTATTTTAAAACCGATTACTCATATCACTAATTTATGTTTTACGAATGAGAATTACCCGAATGTATTCAAAAGTAGTATAATTATACCAATACATAAATCAGGAGACAAAACAAGTGTAAATAATTATAGACCTATTTCATTAAGTAACGAATAGTATAAACAAAATAATTGAAAGATTTATTAAAGTTAGGCTGATGAATTTCCTCAACACATTTGAAATATTATCTTTTAATCAATATGGATTTTCGATTTCGTAATAATATGGGAACTAATGAAGCAACTTAGAAACTTATAGATAATTTATATAATAAGTTAGAGAACAATTAAAAAACTTTAACTGTAGTCTTGGATCTAGCAAAGGCTTTGGACACAATTTGCTACAGTACTCTGTACAATAAATTACATTACAAAGTAGGAGTATCTCAAAGTACAGTTCTGGGTCTAATTTTGTTTCTCATATATGTCTTGCTGAAATTAAATATCGAAGCTCAAATAACCTTATCTGCAGATTATACAGCCATTATATTTGAAGTATATAACTATGTCGAACTTATACTAAAGGTGGTAAATTAAATGGCTGTGATAGTCCATAATTTAAATAGGGATTTCTTATCACTAAATTTGCTGAAAACTAAATTTACATATTTTTCCTACAAACAATTACCTATTCAAGCCATTATTTTTATTCATACCTTGGATTGCATAAATAATAATAGAAAACATTGTAAATATACTCAAAATATTATTTCTGTTAATCACGTTAAATACCTAGGTGTTTACATAGACGTAAATCTAAAATTGAATGAACATATCGAAGAAAAACTTTATACACATTCAAATCACTCAAAAATGTAACCAAAATAGCAACCATAAAAAATATTTTTCTACGACCACCACTAAAAGTAGGCCTTTTAGTGCTAGCTTTTTTCACTAAAAGTGACGTTTTATAATTTAGCGTGTTAAAAGTGAAATCAGCTGTTTACTTTTAGCCCATGTGCTAAAAGTGAAGTGAGGTTATAAAACTACAATTTCGAACTGGAAGTGACGTTGTAAAGTTATTCTAGTAACTTCTTGCGTTAGAGGTAAAGTGTTTTTTTAAATAATTAAAGCGTTATGTAATGAATAAAGTTAGATGTGTACTATTATAATTACCTTTGATAACTGACTTTGACAGTACTGGCTTCGGAAACGTTCACCTGCGCGTCAAGGCCATCTCTTTATTATGACATGAATTATAACTGTCAGAAATGCAAACCTTTGTTATATCGACATTTATGGACTAATAACGGTAAATTTAAGGCCGTAGAAAAAATATTGTGTGCAGACTCGTGCTAAAAGTGGTTTATGCATGAGACATGTTATGTTCGGTTTCGTTTCATGATTTTCATGTCTCGTGCATAAACGGCCACTTCTAGCACTTGTTGCACAAATAGCTATTATTTTTCTTTGATACAATTCGTAATTCTGCGAGTTGATATTTGTTGCTTTTGAAAATCTCCACAATAACGTTATTTTCGGAAGCTGGGGTATTATCTGCGAGGCAAGTATACGTATTTTCATTAGCTATTTGTTTATATAAATACCAATATTCATTTCCGAGATTTGCTCACAGATTTAAAACCAGAAGTAAGGAAACACTTTCGTTTGTTATGCCAAAAAGATCAAAGTCTACGTCATAATAACGTGCACATTTAAACAAAATTAAACAATCGATAAAAAGTAAGCCTATGGATTACTATAGTATGTATACATTTATTGGATGCGACTTCTTATTAGTACTTTAAAAGTACCTTATTTTTTCTATAATACAGTAGATACTTGATTTTCTGGTTTAGTTAATTTCGAAATTTCTAATTAATTTGCTTATGACTTGGCCACACACAAGACTACTTCTTCGTCAGTTTATCATTATTAATTTACTGAATTTTTCTACACATAAAATAAAATAAATAAAAATAAATAAATAAATGTATGGAAAGAACCCTTATATCTCCAAAGTTTCAATAAAATATTTCATTAAACATTTGAATTCCTATCGTTGGGTTTGTGGAGGGTAAGAGGTTTATGAAGAGAAAGGTAGAAATAGCCCATACATGTTTATATCTAAAAGCTAAAATAAACATCAATTTTATTCCAGAATTTGGCGACAAACGGGATTAAAATATTAAAATAATCTAAGAAACCACCAAATATATTATTTATAGATGCACTCTATATCACTAAACTACTGGAGGTATTTTTACTAAATTTACATATTCTTCAATCAGGTAAAACGCATTGTAGTGCTACAACGAGGTGTGTATTGTCCTATAAAATCGCATTCAAAATTGAAGCCAAAACACACCACGACTGAACACATTAGAGCGCTGTAAAATGGTGTGTTCTGTCTTTACGCAACCCGGGTGCCGAGCAGTCCGAGCACCCCCGCGTAAGACGGCCCTGATAACAGGTCAACACTGTAAATGGAATAATCACAATAGGTATACAATTAAGGGTTGCACTATAAAAAGTGTTTAACATTGTCTGCACACATTTCCTACAAGCTTCACACAAAAAAATATTGCATTCGTCAAGATTAAATTTGAATTTGAAAGAAAGTAATTTTTAAATGAGGTTGAATGAATCAAGGAAGGCAATCAATATTCTGTAAGGTGGGCGTTGATAGATAACAAGAGAACAATGATTTGTAACCATTGCTGAAGCTATAAAAATTTGCATTGAACATAGAATTAAATTTATGATTTGTTATCGCCTGTCTTGCACTTTTACTTTGGGATGGTGACATACAAAACCACTTTCTTAATTTTAGTACGCTGAAATATTTATTACGTTTAAAAATAATATACTTCCAATAAAATATTCCTTTGTTTATATACTACGTAGTTAAAATATAATTCTGATATTGGCATTGAACTACATCGACTGTTTTAAATCAAAACATTAATTTAAACTGTAAAATAATCAAGGGCGTAGCCAGGATTCCAGTTAGAGGCGGGCATAAATTTAATTACCCAATCAACTACTACTATTATTATAGTTTCTTTAATTTTTTACAAATTACAAAAATTATAAGTTGAAACATCATCAGTTTCCGCAAATCTGCTGCAGATCGTAGCTTATTTTTTTTAAATGTTGTAAAATGTGAATTGCAATAATGATTATAAATCAACTACCTTTTGCTCTTTATAAATGTTTAGGGGTGGGCAACTGCCCACCCCTGCCCCTTCCTGGCTACGCCCGTGAAAATAATCATACAAAGTGCTCAGAAAATTAAAAAGCATTTAAGAGATTTGGCAAGGACGACACCTGATAATTTCACCGTGTGTAACGTGTACCGTTTTCACAGCACCGTACGATTATTTATACATTCTAAACGATAAATTTCTTAAAACCATTTTTCAATGCCGTCTTTTCCTCCACGTTTTATAAATCTCTGGACCTATACTTCTATTGACAAACCTGTTCTTTTAATTTTAGAACACCCACATATGAGTCATTTTTAAACGAAACCATGCAAACGTTTCCCCTGCTGCTTTGCTTTCACTTAATCGGATAACAAGCTCATGTTTACGATTATAATTTGGCTTTTCTAATTTTTGCAAATAATAACCTTTACTAGTTTGCTGCATCAAACTGTGTAGCGTTTATAAAGTTTACTTCTGAGAGGAGGAGATTTGCTGATTTTGACAACAATGTAGACCCAGTAAAGAGTATAAAAGAGTATAAAATCATACTAAATTAAGATGTCATTATTTTTTAGACATATAATTATGTACATTTCCCTACGTTTTCATAGAAGCCAGTAGTAGTACACATGTAAATTTAAAGTTAATTAACTGTAACGCCACTGCTTTCAGCTGTTGCTTTGTTAAATATCTCCAACGCATGCAAAGCAGCTGATTTTTATCATTTATAATTGTCTTTAAAACGGAAACGGGAGATATGACAATCAAGGAAAACAGGAAATATTTAAAAGTGACGGTTGGTAATTGTAACAGATTTATTAGCGAAATGGTGGCTAAACAGTGCCGAAAACGAAATACTGAACACCAGCGTGGAAACATATACCCTCGAATATGTTGTACAATTTCAGATTATACATATATATCGAAATCAAGCAAGGTTTTGAAATTTCAAATTTAATGTTTAATTATTTACCAGCTTAAATTTTTACTAATTTGTCCGAAGTTCACATTGAGCAATTAGTTCTTAAAGGATGCAATAATGGTAAATACTGTTTACATTCAACTTTTCGTAATTTTTAACTAAGTAAAAAGTAAAACGACAGAAGCTTAGCATTTCGAAGTTATACTGAATATACAGAGTGTATTAAAAACGGCGCACAATCTTCAGGTAGAGCCATTCTTTGATTAATTCTGAGTCGAAAATCTTAATACTAAAATGTTGAATTCGTCGTCATGAGCCCTCAAGAGCGGTAGATAAAAAACATGATTTTTTTCAGGTAAAGTACTTTTTCTGTTTCAAATATGTGAAAGTATCATCAAGCAAAGTTGTTCGAAATGTAAAATTATGGTCGCATACAAAATTTAAGAAATATTGGCGTCCTTTCATGAAACCGCGTACCGAAGTGCTTGTGGTAATATAATTTGTTAGAACAATTTCCGGAAGCTAGTACTTTCCGTTTTTCTTGAGCCCAAATATTAGCCTTTTCCGGATTCATTCCTTAACTCCATACGATAGTTATTTCCGCATATTTAATATGCTGACGCATTGCAGTTCTTTTACATTCGTCGAAATTTAATTCTCCGTAGGATTGTTTTACAAAGCAAGTTTTGTCTGCCCTCGCATGCTGCATGGGTGATGTCATCGGCTTTTATCGCGTTTTAATAAGTTTTTGACGCCGGCCAGTCAGCTATGATTTATATGTGGGTCGCCTGTATTAGCGAAATTTAGTTGTAGGAGTTTGAAATCTTCCGAGCGTGCGGCATAAGTGGGATAAGGAACGAGTTAATTCACTCTTGCGTGGTTTCATTCCGTTTACGCACCGTTGACCGAAGCTTCACTCAACGTTTCAGGCCTGAACCCGTTGAGAGGTGCTGGCGTTGTGTCCGCGGACGCCGGCTTGGTTGAAATTGTAAGTTGTGAAACTCCACTGTCGCCGTCTTCGAGCCAGTGCGTAATAGTGGTAACGTTTAGCCAGGGTGTCCGTGTTGGGGAGCTCGCATCTTCTGCACCGCCGTAGCGTGATTTTAAGTGGATACCTTAACCGTGTGCTAAACTACCAATGTAATGGAGCTCCGAGTCGTCTTACCGAACCTGGTTATCGTAAAGATGCTTCATTTGTACCCAAATGGGGATGTAACGCCGCTCTTACGCTCGATTATGGCCTTATCTTTTGGTTTCCAACAGTTTCCTGTCGGTTTCGTTTTTTTCGTGGCACTAGCTGGGTGATGTGACTTGCAGTTAGAGCTGAAAGCAGGTATCTGTTAGCCCATAAATTTACAGTGAAGTGTTTTCCCGTCAAGCTATGCTTTTGTTGTTTAAAGTGTAAGATGTCCAATAGACACTACCGTTTTAGAGTGAATTCTTAGCCTTATCGTCAAATTTTATTGTTGATATGTTGTTTTACACTGTAAAGTCAAGTAACTATTGTTGTTGCGTCACTATTTGAGTGATGTTGATAAATTATGTTTATGTAACGTAGTTCTTTTGCACCAAATTGAGAGTTAATATTGATTTGAATGTAGCTATCTCAATTGTTATCATTTCTGTCATTTGTGTGTTGTCTAAACGTCACCATTTAACCTAACTAACACCTTTTTCCGATTATTTGTAACTGTAACCAGTAAACATTTTCATGTTCATTGTTATTCACATACTTTATTTTAATAGCGTTTGTTGTTAATTACGTATGTTTTTCATTGGCGTTTGCATGTCTTTTTGTGTTTTGTTTTTAATGTACAGACATCCAAATGATGTAAGCAGGTGTAATGAAAGGTAGGTTCAATTCAGCTGTGCAGTCGCTGCCTCCAGCTGTGCCAAAATAGAAGTGGAGATGTGAAGCACTTGCTTCCACATTCAGAGTGCATTCACCTGTGTGTTGCTTTTGTTTTCCCGATCTAGTCCGAATGTGGTGGCGCATCGTCGTATTGGACATCTTTTACCTTTTTTACCGGAGTACAGCCCTAACTTGAATGTCGTCAAGAACCCGCCCTCTCGACTAAGTTCTTCTAGCTGGAGCAAATCTTTTGTTATCGCCATGGTAACGGAGTTAGGGCCGCGTATTCTAGTTAGTTTTCCCGATGATGTCGTAAAGTCGTGTTTGTGCGGTAACAGATTTCATAAGGGTAGCCCAATATTTCTGAAATTTTACATGGGAACACAATTTTACATTTTGAATAACTTTCCTTGATGACATTTTGACGTATTTAGAACAAAAAAGGTACTTTACCTGAAAAAAAAGTATTTTTTATTTACCGCTTGTGAGGGCTTATTAAGACCAATCCAACATTTTAGTGTTCAAATTTTCTACTCAGAAATCAGAGAATCGCTCTACCTGAAAATTATGCCCCATTTTTAATACACCCTGCCTAGGAACCGGTGATAAGTTATACAAATCTCAAAGGGTTTAGAAAATGGTTCTTTATAAAAAAGTTCATAAAAAGTGAAAATTGAAAAAAGACTAGTATGGTTAGAAAATCCAATATACAGGGTTATTCAATTTAGGTATTTCAAAAACGGTAGGGGATATTAAGTCGGTTTTGGGAGTAATTAAAACTGCGGCTGCTTAATAGCTTCTATTCAGCATTAGCATTCTTGTATCACTTCGATATCCCAATGTTGAACCTCCAAAGTAGATAACCCTAAAGAGGATACCAATAAAAAATTGTAAAAACAGAGAGAAGAAAAATATTTATTCGCAACCATATATGTAATGTTAACATTCCTGACCTCATTTGAGTGGGGGAAGTCGTATATTTCAGCCCGCTACTTCCCGCACTCACTTCCCGCTCAAGTGCGGGAAGTACATAACCGACCGCTGAGTAGGTAGGGACACTGGGAATCTCGTTGATCCATACATGCGCGTCACAACCTGACGTATCATAATATAATAATTTTTTCAATTATTGTTTAGAATAAAGTAGTTGCGAATAAAATAGTATACAAACCTCGACAGGAAGTTTCCTTAGTCTCCGAGATAATAGCTGATTTTGACGCTTCGCGTCTTAATCAGCTAACTAATCTCTCGACAGTAATGAAACACTTCCCATCTCGGGCTGTAATATACTATTACACCTCAATGATGTTCCAAGAAGAATAGTACATTGGCTGGGATGATACTGTTTCCATAAAAGCTGACTGAGAGCCAAATATGCCTTAGTAAAAATCCACTTTTAAGAAGTTCCGCGTCCTGGAAGTTGAATTTTTGTTTTTTGGATTCTTAACAGCGTGCTGTCTAGCTAAGGTATATTTATTAGCCTATTTCGATGATACGGTATCCGTCTAGACGGTATTCTATTCCCATTCCTTTTGGAACCTCCTGTAGGGTACAATACTGTCTGTTTATATTATCGATAATTGTGTTGTTCAGTTTTTCAGTTTCAGTTTCTACTTAAACATAGATTTACCTCGTCACTGACATTTTTATATTTTTGCTGAAAAGTTAAGAATAATTTTCATCTTAGTTTTCCATACCGTTCCAACATTGAATATGCTAAGATTACGAGATTTACAAACTTCACTCTGCTTTTTACCACATTTGCTTTCACCTACTTAAACACTTAGTTCGGAAATGATGACCAAGCTGGATTGCGAAAGTAATCAAATAAGAGTCTCTATCAACAAGAGAAAAACAAAAATATGATAGCAGATTGTGCAAGTGGGAATAACACTGACTTACCGTATATGCGATCTCGGATCATTAATATCAAGCATTATTGATATACAGAGAAAAATAGCACGAAGAGTTGAAATGACCAAGACTGCTACCAGAAAACTAAAAAAAAAACATGGAAAGATAATTACATCAGTAAATCAACAAAAGTACGGCTGGTTAAAACTTTCGTTACGTGGTGAAAACGTGGGTGAACAGAGAGCACGACGACATAAAATTGCTACTCCAGTATCAATACTTGGCGAACTGGGTATAAAGCAGCGTGTATCTACCCCCATTGACAACAGATGAAGTCGCTTTTCGGGAATATAGCTAAAAGAAACGAGGATAATTTACAACGCTTGGTAGTCCAAGGATAAATTAATAGTAATCGACGAAGAGGACGTTCGACAATGAGATAGTAATAACTAATTGGCCGTAGAACTGACCTAAATCTACAATAAGCTATAAAGGTGTAACATATTAGCTATAAGATTTCTCAATATATTCAAATATCGCAACGCTGCGAGAGTATATTTGAGGACGGTCAGCTAAACTCAGTAAAGACGGCGTGCAGTTTTTTAAATGTCAGTGCATTAGTTTCAAACAAGTAAGATATAAATTCCATCCTACGAACAGCTTTAATTTCTCTACATTAATACACCTAGAGCTTGTAGTACGAGTATCATTAGCCCAGTGCTCACTAGGTCGTGAGTTACTTATCCGACAGTTGGGGCTTCTCCAATGGTTGAGTGGTTGAATTGAAGCCCGTTTGGAGGCTAAACGGGCTTCTATAGCTATGCTGCCGCAGGTCGAGAGTGCTGGCAGAGGTCACCAGCGGATCATCAGGCGATATTGCACAAAATCAAATTATGCTCCCAGAAGCAGGAGGGAATGCACGCCTTCTCAAAGTAGGCGAAGTCAACGAAAACCCAAAACTCTCTGGTAAGAAAAGCTAAGAATAGCGGACGCAATTAGCCAAAATGTACAACGCTATCACGAAAACCAACTCACCCTGTATTCAGGCATTTCTAGGGAACGACAATTGAATGAGCCTTGCTAATTCAAGACCACGTACGAAAAAGGAACAATTAACGCTATTAAGGTCGCAGCATGACGATTTATTATCTCAAAATTCGAACCAAAGGATGCCTGCACGACCAAATAAGCGAATAAAAATACAACAAAACAAAACGAATGGCTTAAAACATCCGATGAAGTTTTCCGGTAACTATCAACTATCAGCGCAATATGCGAGCGGCTGATTAGGTTACGTTTATTCGAAGACAGCATTCAAATAAAGGGGCGTTTACACGGCCCAGAATTATGCACAACATAAATCCTAACGCTAATGACACTTTTACACGTAACAAACATTTGACATACCAACATTTACAATACTTAATCATGCATTAGTATGATATCGGGATGCTTTATTAATGATACTACGACTGAGAGCTAGAAACTGTGATTTGTTATAACCGCTACAATCGAGTTCCTTGTAAGCGGTTTTCTCTGTACACAGTAATTACACGTAAAATTATTCAATTATCACCCATTTTTAATATACTACTGTTTTATTAAATTTCAGGATTTGTTGTTTATTAAAACAAAGCTTTCCCCAATATTACAATAATTCTTAATGTTCCAGTAACACGTAATTTAGATTATTATTAAGAGCTACTGCCGGTGTATACTGTCAATAACTTTCTAAAATCCATAAATACACAGTTTATGTCTGCAATATATTCCCAAGCTTGTTACATGTAAATTTTACACTGATTTAAAATTAAGTTGTTTATTCGTGAATTGTGTATTAAGTTTCCAGCTATTTTCACCTAGTATAGTGTGAGTTAGGTCGCCACTTTTTCGTTGGCGTGTATTCGTTTGCCTAATCACCCTTTTTTATTACTATGTCAATTTCGAAAATCCTTGGGGCATAGGGAAGTTTTCGCAAGTTTTGTAAAAATTGCCAGTGTACAGAAAATGATTTCCTGTATCCATTTTGGGGATATTAATTGATAGATTGCTTTTGGTGCTGTGTGGTTAAATTTTCCAAATGTCTACTATGTGGATTTTAATTCTCTGATATTTTGAAAAGTTTTTCTCAGAATTAATGTGTTGTGAGCAGTTACTGAAATTCGAAATTATGCCAGAGTTAGCAAGTATTTCGGAATAAAATCATACCTCTAACTCCGGTACGTCAATCTAAGATCGCCTTTGCATGTTGCGTAATTTTTTGGAGGATATTTCATGCTTGTTTTACCCCGCTTGGTATTTCCCCCTTTTGGCCTTGGAGCACCTGGGAAACAGACTTATAAGCTGTTTTGAGAGTTTTGTCAAGCTACGCTGGCAATTCTCTTTCTCCGAAGTCGTTCAATGCACCTTTTTTTTCCTGTAGAAAGACTGGTACCACTTAACTATGCAGTTTAGAGCAGCCTCTCCACAGCTCCTGTGACTTCTTTAAGGTCGCCGGTCCTTCAGAATTGTGGATTTCTAGGTATTCTTGTTTCCCTCTCCTGATCCAGCTGTTCGTGGCATGTAAAAACAAAACACTGTAAAAATATCCAGAGTGAATACTAGTTCTTGGAATATATGATTTACTTATATTTAAATAAAGTTCCTGGTTGCTAAATTATCTGTAGGTATGAGCTTGTATATTATTTTTATCCATTATTCGCCTCCACATTTAAGTATTTCAACTACGATATTGTCGTTTCATAGTACTTTGCCGTTTTTGTATCTCGCAATTATATTTAATAATTTTACTTCCCTCATCTAAAAGACGAAGGAAGTATTGTAATCGCGAAAAAATCACCTTCCGAGATTTCTTCAGATCTTTACGTTTCACCGTCTTTAGATGACGAAAAACAGGTTTTCTCAATTCGGTCTGTCTGTCTGTCTGTCACTTGCCGAAAATAGGACTCAACAGAGACAGGATAATATCACAGAAGAGTGGAAACGTTTCAACAATAAGACCGTTCCGTTAAATAGTGGCGCGCGCCGCATTCATTTCAATAAGGCTGGATGGCGCAGTAGGACTCATCGGTTACCATTGCTACGAAGATGCGGCGGAGTTCAAACCCCAGCGGAATATATTTTTTTAAATTTGCAAATTGATCTAATTCACGAGAGGGAAGTTCCGTGTAAACCCCTTTACAGATTTTTTCTTCAGTGAAGAGTAATTTGCTCTGTTGTTCTGTATAGCAAGTAATGTTCATCTGGTATATGTATTTCAAAAAATGCAGTACTCCTATTCTTTACTTTTTGATAATATTCTTCCCATATTTTAAGTACGGATTCATCCTCCCTTAATAGCTGTTCATGTTTATTAATACACTTGTTTGCCGTTTTATTATTGTATTTATTTGGTTCCTTCCATGTCTTATAGAATTTCCTGTAATTTTGCATCTTATTTTGATGCCCCTTTTCTTCTATTGTGCTCTTAAAAAATGCTTTTCGTTTTTGCTGTTTCACTGGCCTTTTTTTATTGTAGTTGCAAAACTGTTTGTTGTCGCCCGTTGGGTTATTTTAATATATTTTCAACATTGTATTTTTTTATCAATAATTTTCTTGCACTCTTTGTCCCATCACTCCTATTCTTTCTGCGCCTGTCTGTTTAGTTTCTTTGATTTATGTCAACTCTTTTTGTATATCTTATGGTTCTATTTCTTTTTTTAGTTCGTCAACGATGACATTTTAACTGCATTGTACAGCATCTTCTAAAATTGTCTAGACCATAATATAAGCTTTCAAGGATAACATTTAAAATCAAGCGTATTAATATGGAAATTGGCTTAAACTCTACTGTGGGGGTCTGCAAAAATAGATGAGTTAGTTTGACGAAGGAAGTGATAGAAGAATTAAAAATCTGGTGTGATACACTCACACAACTTCCTTTTACAGTGATCTTATAATTAGTCAAAAATATCATTTTTAATTTTTAACCATTTGTTAAAAATTTTCAAAAATTACAAATTCTACAAAAACGGTACAAAATCGAGCGTTAGTTGAAGAGACAAATTTTCTCTAGAATTTTAAGGTGAATTCAAAAATGTAATAATATACCGGGTGTTTTATTTAAAATAGGAGTTAATAAAAAAATAGAAAAAAAAACAAAAGAAACCCACTTTAGAAGTATTCAACTGGAAAATCACCTATCTCACATCAATACACATTAAAAATGTAAGAAAAATGTAAAGTTTAAAAAAAATCGTTAGAGCCGTTTTTGAAAAAATCGAAAAAAACTGAAAAATCACAAGAGTAAACACCTACTTCCGGTTATGCAATTTTCTTAAAAAGCTTGCTGTCTCATCTACATAGTACACAAAACTTATATATGAAGTTTCAACGCCATACCTCTTTTCGTTTTTGAGATATTCTGTTCACAGACACACAGACAGACAGACACACACACAGACACACAGACAGACCAATGAAAAAAAATATGTTTTTTGGGATCAGGGGACTCTAAAACGTGAAGATCCGTTGAAAACTCAATTTCGAATTTTTGGGGTGAATCCAATACTTCCTTTATAGTAAAAGGAAGTAAAAATAAGGGTATTCCAATTAAGTGAAATAATGTGGAGGTCGACTGTAACGCTGTTTGGAAAGAAAATGTTTTTAAAATTGTATGCACGGCTTAAGTGGAAGAGAATGGCGGAAACATGCTATCTGAAGGCGCTTAGGCTTTTATATGTATACTAGTGAGTCACCCGAACTACGTTTCGGTTCGCAAAATTAAGAGAGATTCATCAATATAAATTTAAAAAAAAAAGGGATACATCGGCGGGATCGAACCCGGGGCCACCCGCGTGATAGGCCAGCACCCTACCGCAAGACCACCTCTCTTGTTTGAATAATGCGCGCACCCGAGTTAATAGCGCACGGCGTAAGGCGCTCCGCCCTGCTGCCTAGAGGTGTTAATTAAATTAAAACTTTTTCGCACTCTTTTTGGAAATAAAAACCGGCCTACGATCTAAATCTAAAAATTAGCAAACTTTTAAGCCATCGTACAACTTAATCGGTCCAGTATCTTCGGAGGAGATAGCGAACAAACATAGACGCAAACACGCAAACACGCAAACACGCAAACATACAAAGAGAGCACCGATTTTATGTTATAGATGTCCGCAGCCAGTTAGGTATAATGGGTGTCTAAAACTAATGTCAAAATATGATTTTGTTCTCTAATAGAACCTCGCAATAATTCAAATGACACAAAGACACTTAATCAGAAATTGGAGGTTAAGCTTGACAGCTTGAAGTGCTACAAGCTACATCCTACGGAACATAAACAATATTTTAATAAAACACTCTTGACCAGTTTTTTAGACCCCCGTTACATTGCTATCAAAACTTGTTCTGAAAGAGCAACAAGTAAGACAAATGCAAATTAGAAATGATGTATTGTAAGCCAGAATGTTATATTTTCATCGATTGATTTATATTTATAATTTTTAGATAATTGATTGTATAAAGAGGAAAACTTCACTTTCAAGTAGACATATTCAACAGAGACCTTAAAATGCAAAAAATATTGAAGGTGTGAAAAATCATATTCAGTTTCTCGTCGTAAATCTATTGTTGATTATAAGTTAGCATGCTCGTAAAAACTGCTACAGCAATTATATTCCTGCAGTAGTCCCACTATCCTCAATACGCACATGAATAGCGTGTCTCTTTTTGATGATATTAGAAATTGATGACAACGTTTCAAGTTCTTATTTATGAGAACTTTGGATACGAAATTGATGACATATAAACATCACAATTTATTGTTTTATTCAATATTAAACTAAAACAACCATATCTGTAGTATGAATTCACTTACAAATTATCATGTGATTTCTGCTTGTTCTACTATCTGTGCAATGCAGCATATTTATCAGTACAAGGTTGAATTGGGCAAGCAGATTGTCTTCATAACACCCAACTTTACAAACAACTATTAAAATTATTATAAGCAAATTATAATGATGTCTTCAAGAACGCTTTTTATCATTAAAAGATATAATTTACATTGTTTTCTCCATTTTAAAAACTATTAGGTACTAAAATTCAATTACAAGTATAAGAGAAAAGTTCTAAAAATGAAACGAACTTTAACAAGGATGCCTGCAAATTTTAGAGAAAGTGGGTAAAATAGAACATAGAATACGTGCAACTGCAATTTATTTACATTTTTATTATTGTGCGTTGACAACTTATTAATACACTTTCTAGATTTACTCTTAGCTTCGCTGGGTTGTTTTTAAAGCCTTTGGAATTTAAATCAGAGTTTGGTTAACAATTACCTACTTGCTTCGTCTGCTTGCAAAAAAGTTGTAACCTTGCTGGCTTTTGGCAGGATTTCTTAATTTTAATTGCTTATTTTAATCTGAGCCAAAGTCCACCACATTTAGTTTCAAACTAATTTTGCCTGGAGTAAAGCTCAAATGCTCATGGGTTCGTTGTACTCAAATGTATAAAATGCAGGAATAATACAGTGTTAGAATAAACTGTATAATGTGCTTAGATATATACAAAAGACTTCATTATAATAAAATGCTAGGTACACAAATATTATAAAAACCAAATTCTTTCTGGTAATTGGATCTGCGTTTTGATTCTTTTGGACGGTCTGCAACCGACGATGCACACATTTTCTGTCGGTTACTGCCTCGAGCACGAGTCCATGTAGATCTGCTGGCTAGTAGATTCAGTGCACAGCAGCTCCGAAGGACTGGATTGAAACAGATTATATCCGTGCCGGAAAATGGCGGTTGTTTATGTTTTGCGGTCTGGAAAATATAGTTAAATACAATGAATACAGGGCTGTTGGCTTTTATTAGCAGTGCATTAGGCCATACAGATCGTAAAAACATAAAATTTCTACTTTGTGCAAACCGCGGCTTTTCGCCGCTGCGTTTACCAGCGACCGCTGGAAGATTGTGAGCGGTTCAATGTCCCTGCCGGCGAAAGCAATTTGCCTTCGATGGAATACCAGGATGGCGTCGTTGGACTTACAATGCTATTACTACAGGTACGCTAGTATTTTTCATATATTTATTACTTCTATATTGCTAGTAGGGTCTGGGAACGGGCGAAAGCATTACGGCGCCGACATAGTCTCACTCTGAACACTACGTGTCTCGTGCGCATGCCTGAGAGATCGAACTCCGCCTTTAGAAGCGAATTTTAAACTTGACTATGAGGTTCACTTCCCCACCGCGCGGACGACGCTTGCTCACAGCTCACCAAGTGTGTAAAAGAGTTGGTTGTCTGTCTCAGTTACGCTGTGACCTCCCCACTTACAAGCGCTAGCAATATAGTAGTATTAAATATATGGTATTTTTAGTTTTTAGGTTATAATAACCTCCGTGAAGCCGGTTATGTCAGTCACGTAACGTAGCGGACGTAGGATGCGGGGATTAGGTTAACAGATTGTCATATGAGACAGGATCCTGTCACAAGGTAGAACTCTGTCAGATCCAGGTTAAGGGAAGGAGTTCAACGAAGCTGGTTCTAGTTACAAGGCAGAACTGAATTAGGTTTAGGTTCAGGAGGATGCCCTATGAAACAGGTTCCTGTCACAAGATAGAGCTAGGTCAGGAAAGTATTAGAAAATGGGAGCAGGCCCCAAGAAGGTGACCTAGAGCTAGAGGTTACGATCAGGTCTCAAGACTCAAGTGATTGAAATGGATGCGGAAGTTGCTTTTATACGTTTTGGTGCGAGGTTATCGGTGCAGTCGCTCCAGGTACAATTAATGAGAGCGGCGTGGTGCGTGCTTGTACTCGACTCGGCGCACCGCTGGTAGACGTCTTCTTATCTTCAGTTCGAGCGTTAGGACGATGTAACCTCAGACGGAATAAGCACCGTACAAATTTCTATCATAATATTGATGCTTTAGATTAATTTGTTACTGGCACTAACGTTACAAAGTTGTGTTGCTTCTTTGACAAAAATGCACTAAAGCTAAAAACAGAATACTAAATAAAAAAGAAAAAAGTTAGAAGTATATTTGCAGGTATGTTATGCCTTACCGGCAAACCGGCAGTGATTCGTTGATTTTAGGAGTGAAAACCTCTGTTCTTCCCCAGCACAAAAATGAAAACTTTAATATTTCAAAATTAGGTAGTGTAATTGACACCTTGATGAAACACCTGACAATATGAAAAAATCTTTTTTTATTTGTTACTTTTTTAATGATCGAAATCAGTGGCGGCCTGCTATAAGAAGCTAATGAGCCATGTCTCTACCAGAAAAAAACAGTCATTCAAGATTTTTTATTCTAAAAGAAACATTTTTTGTACTTAGTTTTTATCATTCTTTTCATTTAAGCGTAACCAAAGCACGAGTAACTGTTATTTTATGAATAGTCCCTACTTGCTTTTCGTATGGAAGCCTGGTCGAAGCGGCTCCTCAGCTTTTCGACAGTCTATTGAATGCAGCGGAGGCCAGCGGCAAAACGTACGTCGAAAGGATAAGACATTAACTTTCAATGGAAGCCACGTCCTCGTCGGTATTCGAGCCAGTTCCTATAAAACCTCGGCCTGCTACCTGCTATCAATTGTTATTTTAAGCATTCAATTTCAGCGACTACATCACGTACAGCATCATTGTGCTAAATATTGCAGTTAACCAAGATGATGCCGCAGTCTCGGAGTGCATTTTAAAATAAATGGACCCTTTAATTAGAGTCACACCAAACCAACTTATCGCACAACGTTATGACGTGGCATCAGTCATGAGCAGAGGTTTAAATGGAGTGCAAAAATCAGTAAAAGAAAAATTCCTTTATCAAATTATGTTCATAGCTATGTTCATCAAATTAACCTGTTATGAACAGTGCAGCGTGAGTTAATCGATCAATTCAAATATTTTTTGTACAACTATCTGGGATGTTTAGAAGACGAAACATTTCCTCAAAAAAAGCGCGTGGACTTGCTTCTACAAATAACAAGAAAAAAGAAGCTTTGGAAATGTGTGCTTCCTTTATGCAGCAAATAAGGACAATATTCAGTTTTACTGAGCATCTAATAGCTACAAATTTATTTATGGTGAAAAAATTTAACGAGTATCGCGATACCTTTCCTGATAATTTTCTCTGTGAGGCTGTTAACGTTTAACCTTTTTTTGGAATAAAGTAAGTTATAAACTGAACTGCGGCTACTTTATGGCAGAGAAGAATTGCTGGATGTTTCTGGAGCTATGTCGCTGTTACTTTTATAAGATGGTATGTATGACACTTTTCAAGAAACTTTTAAAAGTGTTAGCAACACCTATGTCTACATCCGAAGCGGAGCGATGTTTCTCGATGTTGAAAAGGACGAAGACGTTTTTAAGAAACTCAATGCACTTAATTAGGAATGCTGTCAGCAGAAAAAAATATATCGAAAACTTTAATAAACGAGTGTTTGACTTATTTGCAAATAAAAATAACATATCCTACAGCTTGCTAATATTTTTGTATCATTGACTAATATTTTTGTGTAATCTGGGACGACCATCAAAATTATCCACGAGCCGCCACTGATCGAAATAATGAATAAAATTAGACTGCTTTGTTTAAGAATGTAATAATAAGTTTTCTAAAAACAGTAGCAGTTTTTTATCTCAGTCCGAATTGAATTATAAATAGCAGAAATAATATAGTCAAAACAGCGTCGTATAGCTGAATTTGATAGGCAGGCGAACTTATCAAGCCTCAGTGTCAAACATTCAACTTTGTAAGAGGGCTTTTAGGAGCCCCTTCGTTGGGGGTCAAATTACAAGACGGCTATTTCTCGCCCCTGCAATTTTATAAATTAATTTTGCCCTCTCTTATTGCCAGCTAGCTCAATACCAACTCCGTGGTTAGGAAAAGCTTCTGTTGAAATGAGACAACAGTTGATCTGTACTCGGCTAAGCTAAAGATATTAGCTTCAAAAATTTACTCAATTTGTTTCCGCGCAAATCAACAACAAGTAGCTATATTTTCTGTAAGAGACAGCGTTAATTAATAATAAGCTTAAGTATTAAACCACGAAGCGAATAGAAATTTCTACTCAGTCGTTATTTTAGTAATAATGTCAGTCTACGCACGAAAAGGTGTCTCTACTATGCATTTGTATTAACAATGATTAAATCACCTAGCGGAGAGCTATTTCTATACATTCCTCAGGGCGCATACGTCACAGTGCTGGTACACTAAACAGTAATATTAAATCGCTCTTACAGGTCTTTCAACGACGCCTACTACACATCATGAATTACTCGATGCCGGCCTCGGTGGTTAGTCTTCTGCAGTGAGACTGACGAATTTCAGTTGTGAACCACCTGGATTTGGGCCACCACTTTACACGGCAATGCCTTAGCTATTGAGTCACTCGGCAACGCGGCCGCTTCTTTTGCTGGCGTCCTGGTTCCAAATCGCCAGCTTTAAAACTGGCTCCACCGACGTTCACTCTTACGCCCGCGAATCAAAGCATACAATCGTTCAGTAAGGCCCTTAACCGACACTCCCAAGCTCCCAGCTCCGATTCGCGTTTCCGCAAAAACCAATCGCTTCCTGCATTTTACGCAGCAAGCGGTTACGTATAGACGCGCCAAATCTATAAACATTGAGAATTTCCACTCATATTGCTAAAATTCCTAAATTCTTCAAGGAGAGCAAAACACACATGTACATTATTTATATTAAAACAAATACTAAAATATGGACTTTTTAATATTTTTAATTTTATAGTATAGCGAAATGCTAAAAAAACAGAAAGAATGGTCAGTTCTATTTATTTAGGAAATAATCATGTCGAATATCCCGCATACATAGAAACTAGCCTGAATAAATTTGACGATTTTCTGTCAAACTGTTTTGCTATGACATATTTCTTAGAAACAAAATTCTGACTGAATACGTAAAAAAATTATCGGCTATTTTAATGCACTTGGGATATTACTGAATGATGGAAGTGACAAGCTTGAACAGTCTATTTTTTTTCAGATGTAGTATGAATTAAATAAGGTGCATATGCAGTATCCCAATAATGAAACTGTGACAATACAAGGCTTTTGCATATTTTTTAAAGATTTGGATGTACATAAATTTGAAGTTGGTTTAAGTTGTACCTACATAATTATTAATATGGTTCCTATTGTAATAAGGTTTATTATAAAATATAAAATTTCTAATTATTAACAAGGGGTACTACACTTTATAAATTGTTAAGTTTCAATTAAGAAGTGCCTGTCAAACTCAGGGCAAATTAAAAGAATGTAATATTTATTACCAAAAATAAATGGTTTATTGCTCTTTCCTTATTTTATTTATTTGCAATAACCTAGGGCTTAGCTTCGGCGAACATGAAACAATTCTTAACTCAGGGGTCGGTTCATAAAATAAGTAGAAACATTTGTATGACAAATAATTTGTTGTATGACAATTACTGATATTAGGGCAAATGCACTGTTCCCAATAGTCAATTAAATAACCTCTAAATTTAGTGCAGTAAACAAGATGATCCGTCAGTGCAAAAATAGCGTAAAATTGAATTTTAAACACCAAAATGGCAAGAATGCATCAGGTAAATACGATTAATTCCGTGACGTAGCAACGGCTAACCGGCAAAAACTGCAGCTGTCGCCTCTATTCGCACGTTTTAGGGACGCCAACTAAATTACTCGAAGCTCAATGGATCTAGAACTCTGTAAACCTATTGTTGACGAACCCCAATTTCTACGAGGCTCCACGAACTTTTTGCTCTAAAATTTTACCTTTTTTGAAGAAGTGCTCTGCTGTTAGTTGGAACACTGGAACGACGCCACGGCAAATACTCGCTTGGAAATGGGTTACTGATCCTAATTCTTTTACCCAGGGATAGCTGTAGGCCTCCTCTCCATGTAGGACAAAAAGATCTGCCTTTCTATGTCTGGAACTATTCCAAATTCTTCACCGACGTAGACTCGCACTCAACGACGGACCAGGTGAAAACCTGATGGCTTAATTGCACTATCTTGGAACCTCCTACACTTGGTAAAATTACACCCACAGATGCCCGGAAACTTGGTGAATAACTTTACACACCACTGGTATTACAAATGACTTTTTATTTACAATTCAATACAGTAAAATGTGGAGCTCAATTTGAACCTAATATGAATTTTTTCAGCTTGTTTGATTCATTATGATGGTCTCGTAACTAAGCAGCTAGATTTACAATTATTTAAAATAAATTAGGTTTGATTACATGTTTGAACTTATGGACTACAGTTTTGATGTCATGTCTTTGCATTTTCACTAAATTGTCTTTCTCTCGGGATAAATGTAACCACACTTTGATCTGCTTTTAATTTTCACTTTGGTTTATAATGCACTGATACACTTGAGTTCTTTTAGCATCTCACTAATTGTCTTTTGATCGGTTGCCTTACATTTTTCCATTGCTGTATTGCAATTATTGGTTTGTTAGCACTGTTTTTTCATTTACCTTTCAGTTAACTTGCGGTTTGCTGGCTTATAAACTTTTAATACATAAAGCTCATACAATTTCTGTACTTAACAAGTCATTCTTTATCATTTTATTCACATTATATTTGACGTTACTAAGCTCAAATCCGTCAGTTACAAATTAAATTGCATTGGCCCTTCCGAACATTTATCATATCTGAAACTCTGAAAGTAACCCTTCTGAAACCTGCCTTATCTTGTGCTAACTTTTATTCCTCAAATTATTAGTTACTGCTGTTCACATCAAGTGCATTTATTAATGTGAAATACTGAATAAATAAAATATTCAAGTCTGTGCTCATGTTGACCTTATTCATTCAGTTACTTAGACAATCAGAATTGCTGTGGGCAGTAAATCAATACAATATATCTAACTTTATAATCTATGCTCAAGCCCACAGTTTTGCTCACAGACCAGCAGGGAGTAGTTTGTTTTTGATAGTTACTTGTAGGTCAGTTGTTAGTGCCTCAAAATAGAATTACAACCAATTGTTTTGAATTGATGTTACAATCTTGAGCAGTAGCTGAGGGTTTAGAGAATAAATACATTTGCATGTTACCAGCATACTGGTAATGCATACAGTGCTTCAGAACCCTACACAATCATGTTCAATAGATACAATTGTCAAGTGAATCGTCCCTCCATAGTACTATAATTTTCTCAAAAGTAAAAAATTAAATTAATATTAATAAAGAAAAAATTAAGAAATTTATTCTTTTAACATAAATAAGGATAATCGAGATAAGAATGGGAACGAAATAAATTGACATGCCATTAAGCGACGTAATATGAACAATATGATCGAATTCCTAAGCCAGTAGATTTTGGAATCTTCGTTTTGATGCACTTTCTGTCATTGTCTATAGTTCTAAAGTATTGGCACCAATATTGAATTCAGGATTCTTGCCATTTCTGTGACATGGGCCGAATTTATACCTTTGAGATTAAATTTATTATTAAGATCAAGTACAGGGGTTTCAACATTTTCTTTTATCACTTCGTGCAAACAATCGAAACGTAAATAGTTTCTACGAGTGTACTGTTCTAAACTATCAACTTTAGCTGATAATTTTCCATTATCTTCTTCAAGATACGTTTTTCTGTCCAGCGCAGCGCTATTTTTCTAGTATTTGTTCAATATTCAGTTCCATTTTGGTAAAGCTTAAAGGTACAGTTGCGGAATCATAAAGCGGGACACTTAATCATGTCTATTGTAAGCGGGTTTTTGCGCCTACTCAGAAATATTAAACAAGTCTAAAATTTCACTCAAAAACACATTGTACTCGTAGCAACAGTGTATATTGTGAATACATTCAATAAAAATACAAAGCAACTGGATTACTAAATTAAAATAATAATAAATGTTAATACAACAATAAATTCTAACTATAACACCGTAAAACAAAAATTTTTAAAAGTAATATTAATATTTTGTCATATAACCGTTGGCATTTCTTACTGCATTTAAACGTCTAGGTATGGATTCAATAAGTTTATGAATAAATTCATTATCTACGTTATCCCACTCTTCTTGTATTGCGTTAACCAATTCGTCTTGATTTCTCGGGCGAAAATTGTGCCGATATAATTTCTTAACTAGTAAAGCCCAAATATTTTCCATGGGATTCAAATCCGGACTTCTCGATGCCCATGGTAATATGTTAAAATTTTGGTTATTGAACCATTCTTGGACTCTACGAACATACCGCTCGTGAAACCGACAATTACGAGGTCTGTAAACGCCAATACGCCCGTTGTGAAATGATTGAAAGACTTTTTCATCAGAAAAAATCACGTTTTCCCAAAAGCGCACATCCCTGTTTACAAATTCATTGGCATATTCCAGTCGTTCTCTCTTATTTTCTTCTGACAGAAATGGTTTTTGAGCAGCGGCGTGGTTCGAAATTTTACTTACTTTAACCCTGTTTCTTCCTATCCTGATAGTAGCTGGAAACACAACATTTTCACAAAGCAATTCTTCACATTTTAGAGTCCCCTGAACCCAAAATTGTATATTGTATGTTAAGAGCTGCAAGTGCATTCTTGCCGCTTGAGCATGAATATTGCTGGTTGAGGCGAAGTTTATAGTAGATAAGAGAGATAATGTTTCAAAACTAAACGTAATTTATAACGTTTTCAAATATTTACAATCAATGTGTAGAAAAGTGGGTAAAAAAATAAGAAAATCTGATTTTTCATGATAGATTGGTCTAATTGCACATTTGAATGTAATTTTCAACTTTAATAAACTTTTGTCAATAAAAATTTTCGATTTTGTCAAAAAAACCTCGTATACGGCTTGAAAAATTGATATCTGACGGTTGCATTTTAAGTTTTAGACCATGCAGGAAGTTTTTATCAAGAATACCTTTTTTCCCTAAAACCAATAATATTTTTTTTCCATTTTGGTTCCAACTTAAGTAGACACTTGTATATATTTTATTATCGCCTTTGCATGTTGATTTGCCTGTTTATTGTTACTGTTTGCACTATAGATCCAGTTCTTGTTTAAATAAATATTGTTTCAAGTTATTGGTTTTGGCTATTATTTGGTTCGCTGGATTTATCTCATACCTTGGGGGAGGTCCGACCAAGGATTTGTCGACGTCGAGGTCATGGCGCCCTATCCCCTAGTTTTTTTTTTAGGTTAGCTAGAACACCTACCCTTCCAGACCCTTCCGACGAGTTAGCCAAATTAGGCCGATATTTACCAGCCGGCAAAATACCAAGTATAACTTTCGCCACCAGGTAAGGTCAACCCTTAATCCTTCGTCACAGGCTCCTCCTTAGAGGCGTTAGCCCCCCAGCCTATCTCTCATTAAAAACAAGTAACTATTCTATAATTGAAAAATTTATTTTATCATCTATCCCACCGTTATAATACTAGTTTTGAGAATGAAATCCGGCGATCGTGGATCCCGCTTAAAATATGTAAAACAATATCCAAGATGTATGTCAGCATAACACGATTATATGGCGTCAATACACTCGCGCGTGACTGTAACAGGCGACTGCAGCTGATGAGGGCAATCCGAAATTTTACTTCAAATTTGTATGGGATTATGGAGTAAAACGATGATGATGCAGTACTCAGCAGAACTTACTGTCTATGCCCAACAAGATAAAGCTCGGACTTGTAATTATGCAAACATTTTTCTATGAATAATTTAAAAAAAAACAAATGGTTATGTGGATGTGATACAGTAAATGTCCTGTTTTGTTTTTCCATGTGTTCTGTTGTACTGCGAAGAATGGACAACATTTGGGTTAAGATTAGGCTTTAAAGATCCCAAACATTTACATCAGATGGTAAAAAACAAACTTTGCAACTTCATATGAATTTTTGTACAGAATTTAATTTTTTTCTTATTGGGTTCATAGGAAGGTGATCCGTCATGCTTTTAGCCGAGATGCCTTGATATGAAGCAATAAATTGAATAGTCTTCTCAACTAACATTATTTTAAAGTTATAGGTGGCGACATGTTTCGAACCAAACTGGTTTCATCCTCCGGCCATAATGATCATTAGTAGAAGAAGCCATGTTAAAATTGATGTTAAAAATGAGGTTAAGATTTTAAACGTTGAAGACGAGGTAGGAATAATATTAAAAAAACACAACACATTGAAGAAGAAAAATTAATTAACTAGCAAATTACGTTATAATGATCGTTGTACTGGTTAATAACAAAATATAAAAATTTAAAATAAAGCAAGTAAAAGACTAGCTATCATTGAAGACGAACAGCACTCAGACTCTAGAGTCTGAGAAATGTTTGTGGAGAAGACTATTGAGGTTTATTGCTTTTTATTGGGTTCTGTAAATATTGTAGTTTAGTTAAATTCAGTTTATACTGCTTATAGATAAAATATAATCACTTATAATAATGCAGAAGACTAAAAGCCGTGTTTACACAACTAAAAGTACCACGGTTGCATTCGTTTATTTCTATTTCGGGTTTTTGTAAACAAACTTCCCTTAACTTTTAATAGCGATATTATCACAGAAAACAATTATTTATTTTGGCTATTTCTTGTGTTTTTTAAAACTAAGCACGCAGATTGAAGCGCAAGTCCATATTGTTTAGCAGTCATATCTGCTTACTGAACGCTGCCAAGCAAGCCAGCAACGAAATCCAAGTAGCATAGTGTAAAAGCGACCCCAACGTTAACGCTACATAACCTATATTTCTGCAAAATTTTTATGCTTGGCCTCTTCGCCCAGTAGCTGGTAAATCATAGCGGATAGCGGCAACGACGACAGCAGCAAATCAAAAAACTTCATGCAGAAAAAGCCATCCATGAATGCAAGTGGCCGAAAGAAGTAACTCGTACTTTGAATAAACGCAAGTAAGTATAGTGTGCATTGAGCATGCAACGTTATTATTTGTTGTTATGTAACATTTATATTACAGATTTACAACCTTTATACAGGGAGATTTATTAGGTCTAAGCCAAACTTGGCCACATGAAAGGTGAAAACGTTTGGTCGATTTCTTATTTTAAAGTTTTATGAAGGTCTCATCGCATAACCACTGGAATTATTGTTAATAGTTAATCAAAGTTGCCTTGGAAAAAAACGAAAAATTTTTATGCTTGGCCTCTTCGCCCAGTAGCTGGTAAATCATAGCGGATAGCGGGCAACGACGACAGCAGCAAATCAAAAAACTTCATGCAGAAAAAAGCATCCATGAATGCAAGTGGGCGAAAGAAGTAACTCGTACTTTGAATAAACGCAAGTAAGTATAGTGTGCATTGAGCATGCAACGTTATTATTGTTGTTATGTAACATTTATATTACAGATTTACAACCTTTATACAGGGAGATTTATTAGGTCTAAGCCAAACTTGGCCACATGAAAGGTGAAAACGTTTGGTCGATTTCTTGTTTTTAAAGTTTTATAAGGTCTCATCGCATAACCACTGGAATTATTGTTAATAGTTAATCAAAGTTGCCTTGGAAAAAAAACGAATCTGCACATGTCAGTCTGCTGTCAGTGTTGTTTTTTATCAGTTATTATTAGGTATTGCATATTGGGCGCGTTCAGATGACCACAGCAGCTGAGTTGCTGGCTTAGCGGTGTTTATTGAACAGTCCGCTGTTTATGCGGTGACTTCCAGCAATGCTCATTATTCCCAGCGGAAATTATTTGTGCTGACTTGCCCCAGCGGTTCTGGACGTTAGTGGTGGTGGCAACATATTTTGGATAGTGTATAACCTAAAATCTATCACGGTCAATAATTTTGCAATTCTTGATTTTCGTGTCAGTAGTGCTATCTAAAAGTGAGGTTAAGCAGGACCTTCCACAAAAGTAGATTTTAATCAGTTTCATGTGGTTTTATGATACATCATAGCTGTTGTTCAGAAAATCGGTAACCGCTTACTTTCAGTGTAGTCAGCGTTTATTACTGCTGTGTTGTCTGAACGCGCCCATTATTACGTTTGTTCAGTTACTGGAACCACTGAAAATGTTACGGCTTATAGCACAGAAGAGTATTCTGACATCATTTTCGTCTACCGATATAAAGATAAGTCAGTTACCGAATTAATTAAAATTAAAAAAACATGTCTTAGCACAAAAACGGAGGCTAAAATTGGACAAAAGGCATCCATATTTTTTTCAAATTCAAATGCAGATGGCTTTGACCAGGACAACGGTTTTGCGTTTTTGTCGTGTGAGCAGAAAAGATTTCTTGTAGAAAGAGTAAATTTTGATATTGATTTTTGGAATGAAAATGTGCTATTGCATTGCAATTTCACAGAAAAATTGTTTTTTCCTGAGCTCTATGCCAAGTATTTCACTGAGCCAAAAGAAAAACAACAAATTGAAATGCCATCTACTGACCTGGTTGTGGATTCAAGTTATAGTGACATCGCCATTGGATATGCCATCTACGAGTGCTGGTCCAAATTCAGATGACATCCCCATGGACATGCGAGCTATAGATGTTGGTTCAATTTCCAGTCCAATTTCCCCCTACTGGGACCATCCTCCCTTTAATAGTGACATTGTAATAGGCACCGATGATGAAGAGGTTTGTATTTTTGTGAATATATGTTACAATGTTATGTACCTATTTTGATTATGATTGCAGCTATGGTGTCACTGTAGGAAACCAGACGACGGCGAACAAATGGTAAAATGTTCTGACAGAAATGTAGAATAAAATGGTACCATTCAGCATGCCTACAATTAAAAAAAAACCTAAAGGAAAGTGGTTATGTGAACTCTGTAAATATAAATAGAATTATTTTGTTATTCTGTGATAGAATTTTGTAAATATTTTGATTGTTTATGTACCTTAATATCCTGTTTTTATCCATTGAAATTCTTTTTCATACTTATAGTTTTTAGAAATTAGTTATTCTGTTATTTTGTACTGATAGAATATGTAAAATATTTTGATTGTTTATGTACATTAAATAGCTTCTAAATATCCTTTATACTTATGCATTAAAATTATTTTCTTACTTAATTTAGACATTAATTATTCTTTTATGTTGTGTAGACAGCATGTGTAATTTTATTGATTGTTAATGTAGCTTACATAGTTTAGAAATATCCTTATGTTTCTTATCGTATAGGTACTATTTAATAATTTTTGGTATGTGATATTGTAATTTTGCTTTTTATTAATTGGCCACATGGCAGAAAAAGATAATCAAAAAATTTTACATTACCGTAAACCGGGGAGACTTTGTGACTGCGGGTGTAACTTTGTGACCGGCGCTCAAATATTTAATTTTTTTATATTTCCCGCTTACCTTACGATTATTAGTAGTTTCTTTGGTGGGTAATTCTCTTCTATAGTAGTTTAGATTAAATTGTGTTGGCAGCACTGCCCAACCAATGCTATCTTCTAAATCAATAATTAATTATTTTTAACGTGACGTTTGGCGGTTTTATACGTATGTCCCAAACTTTCATGTGGTGTGCAAACGAGTAACAATTATCGAAATAAAAGTAAGTACAGGTCATTTTATAATAATTCATAAGTTTAAGGAGCATGGCATTTGAATTTCTACTTTACGTGTTTTTAATTTTACTCAAAAAAGAAAAACAACTGCACTTTAAGGGGCAACTTTGTGACAGCAATTTTGCCTTTTTAGGCCAATGAAGAGAGTGCGTGGCGTAAAGTGCTAAATAACTGGAAAGAAACTGCAATGGGGAGCAGGTGTCCTACCATTCCAAAAGACGTTTTTTCCACTCTTTTAAAAGAATTAATGGATACACTTAAGCCAAATATTGCTAATAACCTATTGCTGGTTTTAAAAAGACTGGTATCTTTCCATAGATAAGGAGATAGTTCTGGATAGATTGCCTGGGAGAATAGTAGGAGCCGATAAACATACGGATTTGTTAAGTATATAACAGCTTTATTGAACATCTGGAAAGGAAACGAGATGAAACTACACAAGGGCGTGTTAGGCATAGTCGAAAGCGTCTGAACGTACCTCCTGGAAAAGCTTTGCTCTTTCTGACTTCGAAGAAATGAATACAGTAAACAGTTGTGTTGAAGGTGAACCTCAACCAGGCGTCTCTATGCAGAGTAAACGGAGAAAAAAGGGCCGTAAGTGACAGTAGTTGTGACCAAAGTGATGAAATTCCAAATTCTGAATCTAGTTTGGAAGATAATCATGTCTCAGACGTTGAAAAAGAGAACCCACATCAAAGCCTAATTCTGCGGAACTTGAAATTGGAGATACGTAATCGTAAAATATGAAGAAAAGTTGTATCCAGGATTAATTGTATCCATGCTCAGTCCAGGAAAAATAACAGTCAATACAATGGAAAGAAGTGGAGGCCGTCGGAAATGCCAGACAGAAAGGACGAGGTAGAATATGAGCTTGAAGAAATCCATATGAAAATCGCCTCGACCAAAACAAATAAGTCGACGAGAAATTTTTGAAGTGCCTGAGTTGCGCCAATTAGATGATTTTTTGTAAAATTACATGTATCTTTACCTTTGCATTAATATATTATCTTTCTTATTTTCTCAAGCAATATCTGTTATTCAAGCAATATCTGGGTGTCATTATTTTTTCTAAAATTCAAGACCTACGTCCTCGATAAACGCTTTTTGGGCAATTAGAGTGGTTCTACAGTTTAATTTTTTTTTTATTGTGGGGTTACTTTATGACATGGAATGGAATTTCTGCAATTTATATGCAAAATAACGCTGTCACAAAGAGTACCCCAACCTATGGGGGTAAAATTGTGACAGAGAAAATATTTTCTTTTGCTAAAAGTATTGAGTTTAAAATTTTTTTTAAGGTATACAATTGAAGAGGAAGGTCTACACTATCTATAAACAATTTCTTCAATGTTTATAATAGACTTTATATAGGCAAAAAAAATGAAAATGTGCAAAATCTGTCACAAAGTCTCCCCGGTTTACGGTATATAATAAATGGTGGTGGATAGTATTAACGTTAGATCCTTAAGTAAGTAAGTATCGTTTATTGTCAACAGATCAACTACAAAAGTGACATGGACATTGTCAGATAAAAGTAATACCTAATGTAGTACAATATTGTTTGTAGTCATAAAAACACTTTAATTAAAATGGATTTAAGTTAAATTTATCGATTTTATATGATTTAATATATATCGGGTAGCGAATTGTAGATTTTAATACAATTATAAATGGGGGACTTTTTAAATTCAGCAGTCCGACGCCTAGGTATGGCTAACAGGTCACCATGTCTGGTGGGATATTGATGGAGTATTGTTACTCTTTGAAAAATAATGCATATGTTGCTGCGCCAAATACTGCTAATTTGAAAATCATTATAGATGGAAATGTTGGTAAGTTGTTCTCCAAAAAGAAGGGCTTGCACGACTGGCGAGGTTTAATGTTAAAAATCAGGGCGAATTAGACGCTTTTGGAGAACAAATACTCGCTTCCATTCGGTAGCCATACCCCATAACAAAACATTATAAGTCATGTGGCTGAAAGCCAAGGCATAATATACCTGTATTAAGTCAGGACGTGTCAAGTACCGGCTTTAATTTTAAAATAGCGTAGTAAGCACAATTCAGTTTTTTACATACTAAGTTTATTTGTTCCCTCCAGTCGAGATTAGAATCGATACATATGCCTAGATAAGCGCACAATTGGGAATTATATGGAATGCCCTTTATATTATTCAAGGCATTAAAGTTCACGCAAACAGTTTTGTTCATGTTGAGTACAAGTTGATTTTTTAAGCACCAGTTTTTGAACTCCTAGGTGACAAATTTCAATTTTATAAGTGAGTTCCTTTACCGTATCGGCAGATACAGTGAAGGCTGTGTCGTCAGCGAAGCTAACGATTTGCGCGCAATGTAACATGTAAGGGCAAATCGGTAACATTCAATAGATACAGCAAGGGGCCTAATACCGAGCCCTTAAAAAACACCTAAGTTTATACGGACAGTGGTAGACGTTACATCATTAATTTTAACAAACAGTTTTCTGTTAGTAAGAAAAGATATCAGCCACATAAGAAGTGGGCCCCGAAATGCCTAAGCAACATAACTTTTTTCTAATACATTCCACATTCACAGTGTCGAATGCACACGATATGTCGAAAAATATTGATGCAACAAATTTACCGTTATCCAGTTGCTGATAGACATAGCGGAGCAGGCTAAACCTAGCAGTTTCTGTAGATCTGAGCTGTCTGAAGCCGTGTTGTGTATCGGTATCGAGATTGAACAGACAATGTATAGTCAAAATTAACCATTCGGAGTCACGTGACTTTTGTCTGTCTCTGTTCATCTTTAGTAAAATAGATGAAATGGAAGAAATTTGAAAAAAAGGCATGTCGATTCATAAAATTAATTTTAAAAATTTGACGTTTCTAATCTGTCAGATTATATTTTTCGTGTAAGTTATTGAGATAAGGGTAATAAAACCTAAAATTGTTGAGCCGAAAACTGGAAATTAAAAGAAACCATCGGACATGCGGTATAACGAGCAGTCACAACAATTAATTTGAATATTATGCGTTTTTTTTTATGAAGAGTACAATATTAATAATAGTAAATCTACAGTTTCACCCTCCAACGCTGTTCGCCGTGCTTCTCTTGCGTTAAATATCTCGGAGAGCACAATTTACCGAAAATATGAGCCAGAAAAGTGAAGATGCAAAAAACGGAAGTCGATGAAGCAGTCAAGACACTGTATATAAAATGTATGTAGCTAAAGAATTTGTAACCATAAAAAATCTAAAAAATGCTTGGTTGAAGAATCTGGAGATTTTTCACATTCAGTTTCTTCCCTAAAAAGATTGTGCAAGGAAATAGGCTTCAAATGGCAATGTTCTATAACAGAATATGCATGCACAGAATTGACCTTAAAATTTGCTATATGCAGCAGGTTTTTGAATGTAGCAGCTGACATATCTTTATTTATATTTACATTTTACAGACATGTTATGTTTTTCTTTAACCTGTAAATTCAGGTTTGATTTCATATAAGAGAATAAACCCGTAGCAACCTTGTTTTAGAAATTGGCATATGTCAGGATAACCTACAAAACGGAATGTCATTTATTTCCCTAAAATTGCATTTTTAAGAATCGACATACGTAAAATTACTAGATTATCACGTGACTCCGAATGGGTATAAATTTGACTATATTTATTCAGGAACGATACCATTCGATTTGCCACAACTTTTTCGCACACTTTGGAAAAGACACTCACACTGATAATTAACTATTTTTTTAAAATTTCATTTAAAAAAGTAGGCTTTTTTTAATTAATTTCGGTGTGTTAAGTGCCACTTTTTTTCACTCAGTGAAAAAAAGTGACACTGCTTTTAATTTAGGAATGAACGATTCTAATTGGACTTTTCCTTAGTTACCAGAACTGACCAACGCACTTCACTAAAATGAAGGCAAATACAATTCTATACAAAATAGGCTTGGATTTGAATATTTAATGAAATTTTAAAAAATCTTATAGACAACTCGTGTTAGTGTGCTTATTTTTCACGCGTGTGGAATATTAAACTTGGCTGCGCCTCGTTTAATAACCCTCCACACTTGTGAAAAAAAGTTGCACTTCTAACACTTGTGGTCTAAATAACTATTAATACTTTTGTAGATATTATTATTATTATTATTATTAAAGTAAAAATAATTAGATTAACGTTGTTAATAAGATTTATTTCATAATTATACAATTATAGGAGGGCATAAATTTACGAGTGCACAAGAAACTGTTAATATCTGATCTACCACAGCAACATCGTCAGTTTTCTTTTTCACCAGGAACATGGGCATCGTTTCGTGAAGAACTGTATTTTTTTGACGAAGGACTCCAATATCGTGTTTGACGTGTATTCTGAAAAAAAGATATAGGTAATTAAGATAATTATTATAATAATATACTTGCACTACCTCACGCTTGCTATATTCCTGGTTGATTCTATATCCCTTGGATCGAGCTGCCGTATTCCTTTTAGAAAAGCAGGCGTAATCACTGTGGCCATATGTAGTCCTAGGGAGTCTTTTATTAAAAAGCCACGATCTGTCAATACAAAATCTTCTGGCAAGAGATTGTTTAAAATCCCACAATCCTCTATTAGACCTTTATCGCTTATTCTGCCACCATATCCATGTGATATAAATGATATTGATCCAGAAGGAGTGATGCCTATTAGTACCGTTACCGTATTATGTTGTTTGTACGTAGACCATGTAGTACATTGTACTTCAAGGCTACTTGATTTTTCCACTCTCATTTCAAAACAATCGATTATTACTGAAATCTTGTTGCCAAATGCTACCTTGAAGCATTCTGGCATTGATTTAATCAGCTGATCTCGTTCAGGCCAAATAATAAAAAATTTCATCCGATGATACATAATATTCAATGTGGTATAAAATATTCTGGAAATTGTTTGTACGCTGACGTTAAACATGTATGCCAATAAACTAAAATCTAAATTTAATCTAAGTTTTATCACCGTTATCAAAAACGTACCTCTAAGCATGGTTTTACGTACTGAATTAGAATAAATATATATAATTAAATGTGAACTGTATATATTGTATGTATTTGATGTACCATTTGCCATATAGTAGACCTGTGTAAAAGAATTTTTTTTTGTAATGTCACAAAATAAAGTATATCTATCTAACACGCAAAACTTTAAATGCGCGCGGGGCTACAGCGTCATTCTTCCATGCTCACGTAAAACTTTTACATTCGCTGGAAAACTCTCACTTTTCTTAACTTGTAGAACAATCTACTATTAATTCACTAGCGATTTTAAGAAGAAAATTAACTCGCTAGCATATAAACATTATAAACAGTTACTTATGGAAACTATTATAGAGATAATAATAATAATGGCAGTTTAAAGTAATAATTAATCGAGTTATTTAACAATAACAGTAACGGCGTAACTGGAGACTTGAGTTACCACATTTATATTTTTATGACGCTCAACGCCTCAACGGCTTAAACCTGAAAAGAAACACAGATTGCAGGCAGCTGAAAATTATTTCGGTGGCGCAAATAATTCTCACATATAATCTCATAAGAGCATTAATTCTTTCCGCAATTTTTGTTACTGCGTTCCAACAACGTCGTATTAATTAGGGACGCCTTCCAGAGGCGAGCGTTTCCTTTCCAGAGACTTTCCATTTGAAAATATATTTTTTGGAACTTTTCCTTACTGCCAATCTCTAGCGTGCTTTTAAAACTTTCTTTAGTGCAACAAAAGTTATTAAATTTGTTGTACATTTTAAATGCGGCATATGCCGCGGGTTTCGGCTAGTTAAACATAATGAACAAGTGACTGAAAGCAGACACATATTGAAGAGTCTATATTTGAATTAATGCATCCCCGGAATGTAGCTGAGTCGTTAATTATAACTTTAGTCTAGTTGCTGTTAAAAATTAAGATCCCCCAAATACAATTATCACGAGCCGCCACTGGACCATAGCACATATAAATTTAAGTTTTCACAGACTTTATTTACAAATATATAACTGTTATGAAATGTTTTATTGCAGACCGGTTTGATGAATTCGGCGTATTTAGTTTTCCTATTCTATACGTACTTTAACAGGTTTTTATGTTTTAATGCATATTTGTGTGGCGTCATTTACATAAATTACCTTTAAATAGTCTTGGGAAAAACGTTGCAGTTTTTAGTATATAGTTTGGCCTCTATGACGCGACGTAATAAAATTGAAATTACTATATAATATTGTTCTCTGTTCTATTACTTTTGAACTACTTACAACATTGCTGTAATCTTTGGAGAATTCCATAAAAACCTCGATCCAAGTTTTATTGTGTCATAAGATACAAGTGGAGACTGTTGCAACAATTGTACTTCTGGTTTCTGTTGACATCTAGCCAAATAATGAACGGACAGTTGTAGTTTTATAATAGCAATGAAAGTCACCTTTATATTTAAGCATTTACAGGAACGTAATATAAAATTACAGATTAACGAAGCATCTACGATATTTTTTGTTGTACAAGTTCACCATTACGACAACTGACAC